>RJWH01004323.1:0-111887 GCA_004363575.1 Solenodon paradoxus | reverse complement strand
GTGAGATGGGTGAGAACAGTGAGGTCACACAGTGAAAGTGAGTGTGTGTGATGGGTGAGAACAGTGAGGTCACACAGTGAAAGCGAGTGTGTGTGATGGGTGAGGAACAGTGAGGCCACACAGTGAAAGTGAGTGTGTGTGATGGGTGAGGAAAGTGATGGTCACACAGTGAAAGTGAGTGTGTGTGATGAGTGAGAACAGTGAGGTCACACAGTGAAAGTGAGTGTGTGTGATGGGTGAGGAAAGTGATGGTCACACAGTGAAAGTGAATGTGTGAGATGGGTGAGAACAGTGAGGTCACACAGTGAAAGTGAGTGTGTGTGATGGGTGAGGAAAGTGATGGTCACACAGTGAAAGTGAGTGTGTGTGATGGGTGAGGAAAGTGATGGTCACACAACGACCATGCAAAGGAAATGGTCTGACATCAGTGCGGGTTTAACGGAGAACATCAGCATCAAGTTTACTAGCAGAGCTAATCAAGCAGAACATGTGGACACTTCTGAGAGCTTCATTCTCCCAATACAGTATCTGCAAGGAAAGAAAAAGCATGTTGACGCGGACACGGAAACACTGCGGACTTACTTTCTTGCTTCTACTCTGGCCTCCGCATCGGCATCGTGAATCCCCTTCTTAATGGTTTCCACCAAGACGGCCGCATGTCTACAAAATCAAACCACCTGATTTATGTATAAAGCTTTGTGTTTCACCACAAATGGTACCGCCTATACCCTACTCCTCAATCCCAACCCAGGAGAAGTAAGACCAGTTAGTATCTGATAATGATCTAAGATAACAAGATTTTCTAATAATCCAGCCCATTCATGTATATTCTGACATTATATACCTGAAAAGAATTATTTTGTATGAAATCCAGACTATATAAATGTGTAGTACTCAAATTTAAAATATTTAATGAAGTGAAAAAAAAAAAAAAACCAAACAAAAACAACTTTTTTTGCGTGGCTCCTAAGGAAACCAGCAATGTAGAAAATGATTTGTTAATAGTATGATCAATTATGATCTGCCTAGACTGAAAAATAGCTGCCACAAAAGAGCTTACAGAACACTGGAAATTATATTGTGCCTACATTAAAAAACGCATTCTATTTTTTGAAAGGGCTATAAATGGATTTAATGGTTTCTGTGAAAATAAAAATCACTAACATACTCAATGTACATAGTACTCTCAAGCTTCAAATGTGAAATGAATGAGAAGTACAGCCATGTAAACACGTGGCCCACATTTATTTCCCTTTTTCATCTCAGAATTACGTTAGACACTGCCTGCCACACACGTGACCAATGACATCTCACAGGTGGTGAGGAGATATTTTCTAACCAATCTCTCCTTTTTTTTTTTTTAATCTCTTTCCTATGAAAGGAAGTGATGTCCTTCTATCTTCGATCATTCATTACTTGATTGAGCTGCACCTCAGGAAACCTATCTTACATGGCTAGAGATAACATTTTAAAGCTGTTGCATAGTTTAACCTGGGATGTTTCCTATAACCCGGTTTACTTAAGAGATCTCACCTTACAACAAAGAAGAAAACCATATTATACACGCTACAATGAATAAAAGAAACACACCAGTTTTATAGGAAAACCTGTACAAATAATTTTAAAGCAAAATGAAAAATACTGCAAAACCAGTCCACCAACTTCTAAAGAGCTGATGACCAAGGGGAGGGGACAGAGGTGGGAGCGGAAGAATCAAAGCATACCTTTCCAATGAATGAGTCTGCCACTCTTGTAACAATAAATCTAAAAATTCAAATGAACGCCTGAAAAATACAGTTTTATTATAATCAAATGTTATATAATCACATTATATTAAGCTATATTCATTTATAACTAAACATCTATTGACAATTTCCTCTATAACAATATACTTTGGACTTTGAATTAAAGTACGAAACATATTTTTAGTTATCTTAACTGTCAAACACTTTAAGTCTCCGACTACTCCTATGCTAAACAGCTCTAAAAGACATTAAGAACACTCTAGATTTCTTTTTTTTATTTAAAGTGAAGCAGCAAGGGAGAGGAAGAAGATGCATTTTTTTTAAAGGAAAGGTGCAGGCAGCAATGAAGAATAGGCAGGCAAGAAGAGAGAGGAAGAAGAGCTTAATTTTTGTTTAGTTGTTCACACTGGTTGTTTCCCCCAGCCTTGGGTCTCAAACCCATGACCTTGGAATGTATGACCCAGTGTGTACCAGACGCCAGGCCAGCCATGAAGATGTATTTTTAAGGAAGTTAAGGAAGAGGAGGAAGCATTTCTATTTGTTTTGTTTGTTTGTTTTTTTATGTATTCCCTCTGGCCCTGGATCCCAAACCTGGGTCCTTGGGCTTTACATGACCCATGCCCTAGTCACTGACTTAACAACTGATACATTAGGTGTGCCATGAATATGCCATACTTCTCATTTAAAATGCTTGTCAAATACAAAATTCAATGTTTCATTTGATTAAAAAATACTTATCAAACAAACACCTCTATGTACTAGAAATGGAAGACAAACAATAGTGACCAAGAAAGATGTGAACTTCCATTTTTACATTTGTTTTCTTAAATATACATGCATATGAATTAATGGAGCATTGGAACATTCCTCCTAAGACTTCCAGTTCTCGTGTCTTCCATTATCACTCTTGCGTACCTCTTCTTCCTTGGCGTCTGATGACACAGCTCGCCCTGAATTAGCCACCCTCCACCCCACCCGCCCACCTGGCAGTGCTGTCTCCCCCCCCGCCCCACCCTGGGCAGTGCTGGTCTCAGGCCCTAAAGGCCTGTGTGAGCAGCAGCCTCTGTCCCGAGCCCTGACTCCCCACTCTGAGCTCATATCCAGTCTGGCTTCTCCAGCACTGGTCCTTCAGGTCAGGTGTGAGGTCAGCTTCAACCAGCTCCTAGAACCGCTCTACAAAGGCAGTGACTCAACGCAAACACTATAAACAAGAAGAAATTAATTCTTACCCTCTTGAATCTACTCTCTTGGACCATCTTCTATAAACTAGCAGACAGGGAAATTGTGTCAACTTGCCCAATGTGCTGGAGCTGGGACTCAGATGGACTTAGCATTCTGACTCCAAGCTGACAGCCTGAGGAACTTGACTTGTCCATATCTAGTATCAAGTCTTGTTTCCACACCTGAAATCTCTTGAATTTGTTGCTGAATAAAATCTCCTTTGGTCCATAACCATCCATACATCTGAGTTTTAGAAACAGATTTTATCTTACACAGCTGTGAAATTTTTAATTAAATCGTTGCTTCTGACTGACCCTTTTTAAACACTACTCAGCTGGAATAAAATCCAGGACAGATGCCATTAACATTACCTCCTCATCCAAAATTGCCAAAGTATGGAACAATATTTCTCGTCATGATTTCAAAGCTGTCTATCCTCCGATCTCGACCTCCACCTATCCCCCCAACCTTTCATATCAGTCTCTTTTCCTACTGAAATAGCCTATTTATCATGTGTTCTGACTTCAGTGGGATAATCGCTTTGCAGTAGAGAGAATGGCTTTACATCTCTGTTAAGGTTATACCACATTCACTTGTCCTATAATTAGTGAATGGTATTCTGTATGTTTTTTTTAAAGGAAAGGTGCAGGCAGGAACGAAGATGAGTAGGTAGGAAGGCAGACAGGAAGAGAGAGGAGGAAGACACATTTATTTTATTTAGTTGTTCATTTTGTTGTTCCTCCGGCCTCAGGACACAAACCCAGGACCCTGGGATTTAGGTGGACTGCGCCCAACCACTCCTCCCGCAGGTGCCAGGGTGTATTGCACCGTTTTCAGGCAATTCTATGATCTATCTCCTGACACCCCCTTCACAGTCTCATCCCCATTTCTTAGCTTCCTACATGTAAGACACACACTCATAAACCCTTCCGCAAGGATCAGAAATAAAATATTTTAGGCTTTGTGAGCCATACAGTCTCTGTCTCATTCTTATTCTTTCCCTTTAAAAGCCACCTTTCAAAAATGTAAGAAATAGTCTGTTTGTGAGCTGCTATCTGTCAGCCCCTAACATGAGAGGTGAATGTTTAAATATTCAAATATTTTAAATTATCCATCAAATGAAAAACAGGGGTAGAGTTCTCTAGGATTTTCTTAAACATCATCTGTGAATTTGGTTTTGCTCTTTACTATTCCTGGCGCCAGCAGTGCTGTTAAAAACCATAGAAGTCGGGGGCGGGGGGGGGGGGGCGGAGCAGGAGGGGAGACGTGACACAATGACCGACTGACGATGCTGAAATGGCTGCTTATTCTGCTCTAAACACTTAAATTCAAATATGTGTCACTAAATCCTCACAGTTTTCTGAGGCTGGTATCACTAGTTCTACCAACACGCACAGACACTGTGGTTCCGAGTTGCTGAGCAGCGCCGGGCAGGACAGTGAGCGGCGGCAGCCCCGCAGCGAGGCCTGGCTCTGGGCGCCAAGCTCTCTGACGACCAAGCAGCCAGTGGAGCAAAGAGACAGAGCTCACAATGACAAGACTGAGAGAGGGGTGGTTATAACACCCGTTATTCCTTCCCCTTGTGAGACGTAACATTCCAAAAAAAAAAATCAAAGTTTCCAGAAGGCAAGAAATTCACAACAACTGTTTGCAGCAGACTGAGAATTAGAAAGCGTGACACTGATTTTTATGACTCACCTCCTCACGGGGACAGACTTGGATGTACAGTTGCTTGTTATCAGGGGAATGAGTCTGGGAACGTGAGTATGCTGAAAAGAGAGGATGTTATAAAACAGTTTGCCTTAATTAGAACAGCACAAAAAGATCATAAAAGCAGCATCTGAAAGAAATCAAGGTCAGCAAAACGAAGTTTCCCGAAGCTCAAGTGAGGATATGGTTTCAGAAAACAAGGCACGTGGCTTCGCTGCGGAGACCTGCTACAACGAGCGCTCTGGGGGAGGGTCACACTGGGTGTGACGTGTCAGATTTTCTGGGCCCCGGGGCTACTGCTGGCAGAAGTAATTACTGCAGTGATACCAATCAGGTAATCGCAGTGAATCTACAGACCTACTGGGAATGTTCTTTGAAATTTGATTAAACCGAACTTTCATTCTGGCAGAACCAAAGCTTCCCAGAATTTCAATAAAGTTCAACAGATACAATTTTCTAACTGACTTTACTAGTCATTCTTACGCTCTTCTCTAGTAAGCAAACACAAAAAAGTTCACAACAGACATCAGAATTTAAAAGTGTCTAATGTGCACCCTGGTAGAGCGGTGGTTGGGTCATTCACCTCTGAAGGATTCAAGTCAATGGGGTAACAACCAGTGTAAACAACTAATTGGAAATAAAACAAAAGTGCTGCTTCTCCTCTTCTTTCTTCTGGCCTGACTGCTTACTTGCTTTCATTCCTGCCTGTACCATCCCTTAAAAAAATGAAAAATAAAAAGGAACCTAGGCATACATACTTGATTCTTTAAATCTAATTTTCTTCTGAGTTAGTGCCATATGCTGGGTCACTGAGGGAAGCAGGCTCTGAGAGAAGTTTAGTGCACAGGAATTCTTTATTTTTAAGAGAGGAAGGGAAAGAAGGAAGAAGCATAGGAAGGAAGGGTGAGATGGCTTTTACTTTACGTGTTGGTTTCAGGGGTTATTTTGGTTGTTTCCTGCCCGCATTCTTGCTGCCCCCACCCCACACACACACTTGGGGTCACCAGCTTAGGTCCTTGGTTGTACATGGTCTACCTCCCAGCTGCTGGCTTAGCGCCTGAGCCGCCAACGTGGGCCACTGTAGAGGAGATTAAGAAGTGCCCCTTGGGATCAACATGTACAGTGAAAGAAAAAGAAGCAGAAGTTGGCAGAAAAAGAATCAATTTTTAATCTAAAACCAAGGATGTCTTCACCTGAGTGCACTAGGGTGCCGAGGAGCTAGAAAGGCCCTTCCAAGTTGTCATGAACTGGCCCAAGACAGCCACGCCTTTACACTCTGCACCACACAGTTACAGGTGTGTGTCGCACTGGGCTGGGAAAGACCTTGGAAAGGCTGTTCTCTGAAGCAGGGTCAGTCCTGGAAGAGGCTAGCAGCTGGCCCTGTCTGCAGCAGTGGCTCCAGCAGCGAGGAGTCAACTCTTCCAGAAACTGAAGGGGAACGTACGTGCACGTCAGTGTCTCCCCACTGACTCAACCAAACCAAAAGAACCAGCTTTTCAGGTGCTGCAGAGGGAAACCACCACAGACCTGAATGACTCACGGTGAGACTAGAGGTGCTGACCTGCATGTCCTCAACTGTCACGGTCAGCGCAGAAAGGTGCTTTGGACCTGCTTCCCAGCGCATCCGGAAGAGTCCCTGTGTCACATGGCGCTACTGTCCATGGAGACGTGCTAGCCACAGCACACTATGAGGGAGGTGACTGTCCCTCCTTTCTTCCTCTCACAGCTTCCCCAGCCCTGCTGCTAAACTAACCCACATCTACCCGTGTCGGAGACGGGGAGAGAGGTGACCCAAGCAGTGCTACCCTGAACTTAAGTGGACCTACACTGAAAGAAAACAAACAGCAAATACACCATTACAGACAGCAAAGCATTTGAACACTAAATCAGAACAACTCAGATTTAAATTTTTAATACAAGCCGACATCAAGAGAAAAGGTCTCCAGAATTAGGACAAGTAGCACCACCAACAGTAGTGTCCCTGGAAACAAATGCAGGTAAAAGGAGATAACAGGATAGTAATAAATAATGTGAGACAAGCTCATGAAAAATAAGTAATTTGAAAGCAATGTATAAAATGTAAAGCTTAAGAATGGCAGAATGGGGACTGTCATGTAGAATTTAATGTTGTTTTTCCTGAGAATATATAGTTACAAGACAATACAAAACATCATCCAAAAGATGATAAACAAGACTGAGTTCCAGTATCTGTAGAGCAAGGGGAAGAGAAGAATAAAGCTTGGCAAAGAAAACAAAAGCAATAAATAAATCAATGATACACAAAAGTTAACACAAATTTAAGGAAAATTCATTTTCATCAGCTATGCTATCCATTGTGTAAGGGTAATTCCAATGAATGATGAACTATTTCCAGAGCAGCCTACAAAAGAGATTACCATATAAAATTTCCTGAAGTTTATGGTTTTTTTGCTATAAAAAAAGCAAATGTTATCTCACTTCTTAGAGACAACGATACAAATTTAACAAAGCAGTAGTCTGTATGATAAGGAATATGAACCTAAAAGTCAATTTCTAAATTCTTGTGTAAGGTCAAAGAAAAAACATATCAAAATACGCAAAGATAAATACTTGAAAACACTAAAGTCAAAAACTATCTAGACCCAACCGAAAAATAAGATGAGAAGACTAATAAAAAGTAATCAGAAATAAAGCAGTAAAAACTATTGCTAATTTTAATTGCTGAAAATAAAAATATAATCAATTCAATAATTAAGGAAAATGACGAGATAAAATGCTTTTTAAAGATGAGTAAGACAAATATCAAGCTAAATTTTGATGAACAATGTACTCTATTTTGCAAACACTACTTACATAAACTTATGGTGTAACATGATGTAACAAAACACAAAATTCAAGGCACCACCAAAGAAATGATACAACTATATTTTCTGATTAGAATGTATTAAAGTCACAAAATAATGAGAACAACAAAAGTACTATCTAAAAATGCAAACAGTAACATGTAAATTATGAAATAAAAATTACACATGATTGAGGAATACAAAGAGAATGTGATAAATCTAAATAAATCATAGGGATGCTGATAATGTCAAACAGCAAAAACCCTCGACTTATAAACTGTGACAAATTATGAAGGACATACCACCCTACTCCTGGGTCTCGAACCCAGGATTGGGGTAGTTTATTGGGTTAAAAAAAGAAAGAAGGCAATGGAAGTCAAATAAAAGAACTAAGAAACTTAAATATAGAAACTAAAGAATTAGAAAAAATATAGAATCCTACAGGAACCAATAAATTTAAAACCTGCAGCTTATAAAAGAGTTATAACACAATTGGGAAGTGTTAAAAAAATGTATAATAAAAAATGGCAACATGTCCAAAGTGTAGTTTTTTTTAATATTTAGAAAATACAACATGTGAGCTTATGCCGATCATTCTTAAAATCTATCTGAAATTTATATTCTGAAAAAATACAAATAATCAACATTTGAAAAAAAGATGCAATAATGCCCAGAGTCTAAAACATTTAGAAGGCATGCCCTGTGACTCAGGTGGTAGAGAGGCTGGGGTGTGGACCATATAAAGCCTAACGACTGGGTTGTGAACTGGGTGTTATGGGGGAAAAACAAAAACAGGCAAATAAATAAAACATTTACAAATGATTTTAGATTATTTCAAAGGTCATAAAACCTAAGAACGGACTAAAGTAGTAACAAATTTCATTTGTAATCATTCATACATGATAAATGGGAATATGCCACAAAGAAATACTAGAAGAAATGCCAAAATATTAAAATATCAGCCAAATCAATCTAGCAGTATAATGTACAATAATCAAGCAAAATTTAGTTCATGAATGTGCAACAGATAAGAGGAAATTAGTTGTAGAGATATTCGATAAGACTCATCTATTCCTGATCAAGATTTAGCAAAACATGTGAATGAAATTCCCATCGTCTAACATAGAGCATCTGTAGAAACAGACAACAAACATCATATTGAATATATTACCACTAAACGCATAGGTAAAACAAAAATGACAATAAATTCTATTTTATAAACAAAGGTATTAGATTTAGAGAATATTAAAAAAACTATCATCTTCATAGATAGAGTCACTGATTTTAAAAATAGGTTTTTGATTTTATTGCCAAAAAACCCCTGGTACAGGAATAATAGAAAAACCAAGTTATACCCAAACTATGTAATAAAATTATGAAATTTTTAAACAATTGAATGTTTTTAGAATTGTGTTATATGAAATGGGAAAGGTCAATTCAACTATAACAGAAATCACAAGGGAGAATTTATCTCAATGCATAAAAATTTTAAAGCATACATACAGAAAAGTTTAAAAAATATTTGAAGAATTGACAGACTGGCAGAAAATATCTTCAACATATATAATACAGAATTAATGTATTTATATAAAAAAGGCTTAGTAATCATTAAGAAAAAACACACCAGAACATCAACTGGAAATCTATAGAAGAATTACGAAAGAAAAAAAGTTTAGAATTTTTAAGTAACCTAAGAAATGAAAGTAAAATGTAATTAACATTCCATTTATTAAACTATGAAAGTTTTAAGAGACTGATAGTACACAATGTTGGTAAAGTTTTGAGAAAAAACACACAAAGTTGGTAAATTTCAAGGTGAAAATAATGAGGATAATTTAATGGTATGTCTCTTAATAGAGAAATGATTTAGATATTATAAAAGAATTATGTGTGGACCAGGAAAGCTGCCCAAGTACATGAAATGTAAAAAACAAGCTTAAAAACTTATTATATACATTTTAAAACATTTATATATAAATTACATATATTTTACATGAATACAGTTACTATGTTTCAATTTTGTACCTAATATAGTTTGTACAGGCACAGAAAAGAAGTTTGAAGTAGTACATAGCAAATGGCTAGAATGATTATTGAAGAGGGGGGAGGTTCTATTTTGTTTTTTTTTAATTCTGTTCTTTTGAGCACCTTTACAATTTAAATGACAAGAAATATTAAGAATTTGTCAGTTATTTCCCCGTCGGGTGGTTAAGGTGCAGGCAACGAAAGCCGTGGACCCAGGTTCAAGACCCAGGACGGTGGTGGGGGTGGGCTGAGGAATCCGTCGTCTTTTACCACACCTCTAACAGTCTGTATTGCCTGATAACGGCCCCCAACATGATTATACACACATGGGTACACATACTACATATATGTATCTTACAGCCTATATGCAACCATGTTTACTTTGTAATCTATGTATTCAATGTTCTATAATAACCATGCATTAATTTTTTTATCATAAAAATAATTCAAAAGTGATGTTCCCTTAGGGTTGAAAAAAAAAATCAGCAAGTAGGGAGGGAGGGAGGGAGGAGGGAAGAGGAGAGAGAGAAAAGAGGGCGAAAGAAAGACAGCAAAAGAGAACTTACTCGAATAATGAATCTGATCGCAGCACATCCAGAAGTTGCCATGACTTTTGCACTATTGGGGACAAGATTAAACAGAGTAGGAACAATTGCTTCAGCGCCATGATCAAATTTGTTTCCCAAAACTGTTGAAAGATGGCTACAAAGGAAGATAAAAAATGTGTTACAAAAAACCACTTTAACATTAAATATAGATAGGATCATATAATTTCAAAATAATCTTCTAAGGACTTAATTTAGGAATCGTTATTTTAATCTGTTCTAATGGCAGAAAAACAAGATAGAAAGGAAAGGGCAAAGATTATATATTTCCTTCTTTTTCCCATCCTTTAATTACCTAGTCCAAAACTGAAATGTAGCATTTTACTTAGTCCTTTGCAAAGGTACTTGAAAAAGCCATATAATCTCAGAATTTAACCATTAAAAAGTGACAGGTAAAACATTGGTAACTGTCCTGACCTTTAGTCTTTATCCATCAGACAGGTCCATTCTTAAACCCCAAAACAGTCTTAAATTCAATTTGTTTTACAAACAAGTTCAAAATCTTACCCAAATCAGTACTCCTCAAGACATTTTCTACTTCTATTCATACCACCACCACTATTTTAATCACACATACTCCCTGACAACTCTGGTGCGGAAGTTCAAAATTCTTGATCAAAAATATAACTCAATCATAATGCTAGTTGAGTGATCCTAAGGACATCTGTTTCCTCTTTTCAAGTTACAGTTAAGCAATCAATTGAGCCTTTAATTGTACAATTTTAGTTGAAACAGGAAGGATGTTATAATCACAATTCTGATTATGCTTGTTAATTTCTCTCTCTCTCTCTCTCTCTCTCTCTCTCTCTCTCTCTCTCTCTCTCTCTCTCCCCTCTCTCTCCCTCTCTCTCTCTCTCTCTCTCTCTCTATCTTGAAATACATCATTGTATGTCCAGAAAGAGACTCCAGTTCACAACTCACTTGTTTCTCTAGAGAAATGCTATCTACTGTCCATTATCTGTAAACGGTTGATTCACATGTTTGGTCCAGCCTTCTCGTAAGAGGCCCAGTTCTCTGCTAGTACTACAACACAGCCAGAAGCAGATTTCTCATCAAGGGATATTTTTCAAGGTTACATTTGTGGACTTTTTTAACATGGAGAGATAGTCAATTTTTTTTAATATACTGGCATATTGATTTGTATCTACCAATCTTAGCAAAGTTCCTTAAGTATAATAATAATTTATCTATTAATGCTTAGAGCTTTCTGCATGGGCAATTGCATCATGTGTTAATAATAACCATTTTGTTCCTTTTCTTGCAGTCCTCATAGTTTTATTTTCTGACATGTCTTCTAGTCTAAGTAAAACACCAAATACAATCCTAATTGGAAATACTGATAACAGGCGTCATTGTGTTTTCTACCCTCAGAGGACGTCTTCTACAATAACAACACTCAGGTTAGAAGTAGTAATAAAGGGAATTTAAGTGCTCTACCACCCTTAAATTCTGGAAGAATATAAACATATCTGAAGTAAGTTTAGATGATGGGTAGTTAACACATGCTACAATACTAGGATAATTGCCAAAATATTAGAAATAAAAAGCTTAATAAGAAAATTATTAAGTAAAAATTAAATATTGTAGCCAGTTCTGAGACACAATCATTTTCTTTTGAACATTAATAAAGTTAGTGACCAAAAATTGACCAGCAGGTTTTAGATAAGTAAGCACATTTTAAGGCTGGTATATAGAACTTTTAGTATTTTTCCCCAATCACCAAACTAAATGCCTATGTGTAACAAAAATCACTCTGGGAGGCACCCTTATGGTTCAGGCAGCTGAGGGCTGACCATGAAAAGACCAAGCGTCAAGGTTTAAGACCCGGGGCAGAGGAAAAAAAAAAGAAAGAAAATATTTTGGGATAATATATATACTTCTCTGGGATAATCCTGCCACTACTTTATTTAATGAGCAACGAGTCACTGAGTACAAATGCATCTATGAAAAGTACTCGTGAGGAAGAGCGCACTTACGCCACAGTGATACAGGCTTCCCTCACCACCTGCGAGCGGAGGTCCTTGGCCGACAGCTTCAGCGCTCCGTCCAACAAGCGTAAATGCTGGAAAAAGCAATCATACTGTGCAGCGCCAGCCACAAGCAACGATCTGAGTTTCTTCAGCTGCAAGACAGAATTTCCACTATTGATAAAATGTGGCAGAAAAAAGCCAACTAAACTTCATTATTCAAATAAACACTAAAAGCAACATTGCACATATTTACATAGTTATTCAGACACTTTAATAGCATTAAATTCCTTTTATGTGTCTTATAAATAAACTTGCAAACCAAAGTACAAAAATTAAAATAAAATATTTCTGGAAAAGAACAGTACGGATTTAGTTAAATGCATAACAGAAATGTCATGTATAAGTAAAAAAGTAGAAATTTTAAATTTTTAAGGGAGTCTTTGGAAACTATATTCATTCGTAAGTTAAAAGACCAACCATTAAGCCACCATCATGTCCTATTTAAATATCATCACACTTTGTGAAAGTTTTTCCTCCCTATTTTTATGCTGCTAGTCTTACTTTTCAGTATCAGATAGCCAAATGCTTTCTAAATAAACACCAGATATATCTAAAAAATTACATCAATCAAGAGATACAGCCATAGCTTGTGGATTATATCTGTGTTCACACATACTCAGATGCTAAATGTTTACTTAACCTACACAATAACATTTATAATTTTGAATTAAATTCTGAGGTTTTCAAAATATTAAAAGATACAGTTAAAATCAAATGAATTAAAGATAAAATATTAAAATAAAATTCTATACAGAGCAGAATGGAAAGAACACTTATACAGAGCACACATCATAAGCAGAAGAGAAATCAGAAAGCAACTAAACAAGATTAACTAAAACAAAACAAAAACAACAATATGGTAACAAAAGAGTACCTGTAATGTATTTGCACAATACACAAAGAATGATGACAAAATGTGAAAAAGACAAATATTAAACTGGGAAAAATATATGAAAATATGCTCAATCTTACTAGTGACAAGCAAATATAAATTACAATACATCACTTTCTTCTGTTAGATTGGCAAAATTAAAGACTTGCATCCAGAACCAGAAAATAAAAAGATGTTTCTACTGTAATATTATAAAATGATTAAAATGTTTAAGATATTTTGGCAACATTACCAAAGTGAAATTATATCTACTATTTAACCAACAGCCCGACTTACAAAAAATTAATCCACAAAAATAAAAACACCATTGCTAAAAATGTGTGCAAGGACGTCTATTACAATATTGCTAAAATAGCACAGAACAAAAACAAAGATGATCAAAAGGGAAATGATTTAATAAATTACATAGTATCTTTTAAATAAGAAACATATGTACATATTGATCTGAATTGAACAAATTATCTGAGTAACTATTAACTGTCTGACATCTACACTAGGTACACAGAAAATGGTATGATTTATTAAGTCGAATAAAAGCAAATTACTAAGTGATATATTTAGCACGATCTCATTTAATTTTAGAAAAGGGGTGAACAGGAAGGGGGAAAACTGTCATAAATGTTTGAATACATGTGTACAGAAATTAATATGTTCCATAATGAAAATATCTGTTTCTTTAATGTGGTAAATAATTAACATTTTATTACCTTCTGCAGTGTTTCACTCACTGCAATAAGTCTGTTCGCCTTTCTAGTTAAAAAAAGACCACCCGTGTCTCCAAATGGGTTGTTTGAAAACACAAAGTCCTTGATTTGTTTCACTGTATCTCTGTCCATGTTGACCCAAATCACATTATTCTAGAACCTTCTTTAGTCATATGTCCTTCATTTAAAGTTGCGCTCTAAATGTCAACAGGCTGAATTCATCAATCAAGAGTCACAGCGAGGCTGGACGAATTAAAATCAGAATCCAAATTTTTGCTGCACACAGAACAACACCCTAAGCTCTAAAGACAAACATACATGCAGAGTCAAATATTTTAAGAGAATTGAAAAAAACCTTAAAAAAAGTCAAGGACAGGCATGCCCTGGTACCCTAGCGGCATAGTACACATATCAGATAAACAGACTTTCAACTAAAAAGAGGTAACAAGAGACAGGGATGGACATTATATAATGATTAAGAGGTCAATTCACACAAAAAAATACTTATTAATATAAATTCACAGTGAAATTATTAGAACTAAAGAGAAATTATTATTAGAACAACGCATTATTGACAGAAATAATGTTGGAGACTTAAAAATGCCACTTCAAAAAATGGACAAATGAGCCAGGCAGAAAATTAACAAGGTATCAAATTTTAAATGAGAAACCAGACTGGATGGATTTAATAGACTTTTTAGAACATTCCACCCAAAAATAGCATTTACTTTCCTCTCAAGTGCTCATGGAACATTCTCAAGATAGACCGTATGTTAGATACAAAACAAATGTCAATAAACTTACGAAGATTGAAATCAAGATCTGATCACAAGGGTATAAAACCAGAAATCAACCACAAAAAGAAAGCTGGAAAGTCCCTAAATATGTGGAGGATAAACAACATGCTTCTGAATGACGAATGTATAAAAGGAGAAATAAAAAAAATACTTTGAGACAAAGAGAATTAAGTCACAAGATATCAGAACCTATGAGACACAGCAAAAACAGTATTAATGTATAGTAATACAGGCCTATATAGAAAAAAAAAAAAGAAAATATCAAATAAGGAAGTTAGAAAAAGAGAACAAATGAAACCAAAAGTGGGTTCTTTGAGAAGATAAACAAAATTGACAAACCTCGTTAGGTTTACCAAGAAAAAGAAAAAATTAATAAACTAGAATCATAAAGGAAAGAGAAATCACATTAGGTACCTCAGAAACACAAAGCATCATAACAGATTACTATGAACAACCATATGTCAATAAAATGAACAATCTAGAGGAAACAAATTTTTAGAATCTTACGGTCTACTAAGATTCAATCAGAAAGAAACAGAGCACACCCTGGTGGCCCGGCGGTCTACTGCACCTGGGAGCAGTCCCACATACATCCCAAGGTTCTGGGTTCAAGACCAAAGGCTGAGAGGAATAACCAAAGTGAACAATTAAGTAAAATTAAATAAACGAGTTTTCCTCCTCTCTCCTGCTGCCTGCCTGCTCACTTGCCTTCATTCCTACCTGTACCTTTCCTTAAATAAAAACAAAACTGAACAAATCTATTACAAGCAAGGAAACTGAAGAACTAATTAAATGAGTCCTCCAAAATAAAAGTCTAAAACCAGATGGCTTTACCAGTTTTACCAATTTCAGAGAGGAATTAATACCCATCTTCTAAAACTCTTCCCAAAAGTTTAGCACATTCTATAAAATCAATTATTACCCCGATACCAAAAGCAACAAAACCATCACACAGACACAAATTACAGACCAATATTGCTGATGAACATAGATGCAAAAGTCCTAATCAAATTCAACAATAAAGCAAAAGTCACACATAATGACCAAGTGGGATTCCAGGGAAGCAAGGATAGTTCCACATATGCAAACATATTACTATAAAACATACATCCAACGGACTGGGCTTGTGTTCTGGGGTGGGGGTGGGGAAACAATCAAGACAAACAACTAAATAAAATAAATAAATGCTTCTTCCTCCTGCTTGCCTGTCTGCCTGCCTTCATTCCTGTCTGCACCTTATGTTAAAAAAATAAAATAAAAAGGAAGACAGCTTACCAAAATCAAGATACAAATTTAAACCAAGCCCTATCAAAATTCCATTGGTGGCACAGCCCTGTGGTCCAAAACCTGGGTTTGAGACTTAGGGTGGAGATCCGGAAATGGAAGAAAAGAAAAAAAATCCATTGGCATTTTTCAAGAAAACAGAACAAAAAAATGTTTAATATGTATGAAATAATAAAAGATCCCAAATACCCAAAGCCATCGTGAGAATAAAGAACCAAGTGAATACGTCACCCTGCTGAATTTCAAAACTGTATTACACAGCGACAGTAACCAAAACAGTATGATAACGGAATAAAAACAGACACACAGATTAGTGAATTAGAACTGCGACCCCACAAATAAACTCACATGAATATATTCAGTTAATTTACAACAAAGCAGCCAAGAGCATACAATGCAGATAGGAAACTCTTTTCAACTAATGGTGCTGGGAAAACTAGACAGCCATATGCGAAAGGATGAACCTAGATCACTCTCTAACACCCTGCACAAATATTAATTCAAAAGGATTAGAGACTTGGATGGAAGACCTAAAACCATAACATACATAGAAGAAAATATAGATAATATGTCCACAGCACAGGCCTTAGGTCTTTAGACTTAACTTCAGCAGAGAGAAATAAAAAAGAAAATAAACAGATGGAACTACAACAAACTGAAAAGCTTCTGCAGAGCAAAAGAAACTATCATCTAAATGATAACATTGTACTGGCTGGGAGAAGATATTTGCACACCACACACGTGAAAAGGGGTCAGTATCAAAAAATAAAAAGAACTCATAAAACTCAAAAACAGAAAAGCAAACCATCCACTCAAGTGAGCATAAGATCTGAACAGATACTTCTTCAAGAAGACACACAGATGTCTAATAAGCACATGAAAAGATGCTCCCCCTCTCTTACTAGGGAAATGCAAATCAGAATGATGAGATACCACCTTGCACCTGTGAGAATAGCTATTATCCAAAAGGCTGGAAACAACTGTTGGCAAGGGAGCAGAGAAAAGGGAACTGTTGGTGGGAGTGTAAACTGGTGCAAGCTTTATGGAAAGCAGTTTGAAGACTCCTCAAAAAGTTGAAAATCAAAATTCATTTGATCCCATTATCCCCTTCTGGGTATTTGCCCCCAAGCACAAAAACAGTGAAAATCAGAATATATATGCACCCCACATGTTTATGCAGCATTATTTACAATTGCCATGAAGTGGAAATAAGCTAAGTACCCATGAACAGATGAATGAATAAAAACATGGTATATGTACACAGTGAAATGCTATAGAACCCTAAAAAGGAAAAATTCCTGTCATTTACAACATGGATGGAACTAGAAGGGATTAGCTAAGCGAAGTTAAGTTAGTGGAGAAAAGCAAATATTGAATGATCTCACTCATATGTGGAATATAAAGAAAGCAAACAAATGAACAGACAAAACAAAACCGAAATAAACCCCTAGACGAGAGAACTCAGATCACCAGAAGGGAAGAAGGTAGGTGAAGCCAAGGGCAGGGAGGGTTCAATGGCCGGCGGAGGAGGACTGTCAGAAATGCAGTGGTGGGACAGTATGTTATCACATCTTTGAAGAGTTAACTGACATATTTAAAACTTAAATTGTGTTGTAAATCAATGCTATCTCAATTATAAATAAAAATTGACCCTAAATCAGAAGCTGCCATTATCTCAATCTGTTTTCCAGAAACAACTGCTACTTACAGATTCTATTTCATAAGCAAATAGCAGTTAGAATTACTAGTGAATTTCCATGTTTTTGAAAAAGAACATTCAAGAAACTGAGAAAAGGGATAAGAAAATAAAAACTAAATACTTACTGCATTGGCACGCTGATCCCAGTCATGTTTATCATCTGACAAAATTTCCCTGATTTTATTTAATGTTTCTTCCAGTTCTCGACTAGAATAGATCTTAAAGAAAAGATTAAAAATTATAACATTAGTATTTCTTGACATAAGTAATATGAAAATTACAATGATATTTAAAATATTTTTTTTTTTTTTTTTTTTTTTTTTTAAGGAAAGGTGCTGGCAGAAATGAAGGTGAGCAGGCAGGCAGGGAGAGGAGGAAGAAGCATCTTCTTTTGTTTTTACTTAATTGTTCACACTGACTGTCCCCCAGACCATGAGGTGAACAAGCCCTTGGGATATACATGGACTGCACGCCTTAGAGGCGGCTGACCTAACCGCTATTCCATCAGGGCACATCTAAAATAGTCTTTCAGGTAATAAGGTTACTCCCCACTCTAGTGCTATTTTACTAGAGAATGGAAAAACAGACAACAAAATAAAATGCTTTCATTTGTCTGCTTTACCTATTACTCTTGTGCTATTTCTCTGCTCATGAGTAACTTCAAATATACCCTTAAATGTTTTCTTATTTAAACACAATTTGGAACTATCTTAAGAATCTGTAAAAACTGACCTATTTTCTCAAAATGACATCAAGTATACAAAGTATTGCAAATGCCCTTTATCATGTTTAGGAGGGTCATCTATATTCTTATTTGTTGAAAAAAAAATTGACCATGAAAGGATGGTATCTTCTTGTTAGTTTTTTCGCATCTATTGAGATAACCATGTTCTCCTCTTATTCTAATTAAAAATAAGTAAAATATCTATTGCATTTATAAAATTATTATGCAACATTGCGAAACGATATGTTTGAAGTTATCCCCAGTCCTTGCCCGATGCCACATTGTAGGCAGAATAGCTACATGCTTTGTTGCCTCTGGAGCCAACCTCCGCCAAACCCCAACATCCTTTCGTTCACTCCACCAGCGATCACATAATGGGATGTGCTGTGCTAGCAGCAGCAACGCAGTCAGAGTCTTAGCTTTATGGATTTTCATTCAGGGAGAGAAAAGACATATCGATCACCTTACATAAAACAGGAACGTATATATTATTACTGAGGAGAATTATACAGTGCCATGAAAATCTACATCTAATGGGAGTTTTACTCGCGTGAGGAAAGGCAAGCTGGAGCTGCCAGCCCTGGGCAAAGCAGCGAGGTTGGCCTCACCCTGGAGTGCATAGCACGCGCAAAGGCTCTGTGAAAGAATGACGCAAAGAAGGCCAGAGCGCGGGAGCGAAGAGTGCAAAGGGGACCAGGAGAAGAACCAATGGCCTGGCCAAAGTCAATCAGTGCACCCACAGGACTTCTCACACCACACCGCTGACATGGATTTTGTCCTAAATCAATTTGGTTAACACAAATATACCAAGTTTTACAGCACCAACAGGAAGAGCAAGGGGATCCAGGGTGAGGCTCAGCTGCCGTCATATATACTGCTGACCAGGAGTGAACAGTGCAGAGAAATCCAGAAATGAGAGAACATGGGTCCTGTGGTGACCTCCAAGTGGCACCAAACGGGGGTCTATCCAATCAGCTCTGCGTCTGTCTTTCACTTCTGGTCACCATTAAGTCTCACCCCAACAACGACAAGACCCCCCAGAGTACTGAAGGGAGAAGGGCATGAAACAAAGCTGAAGAGAGGAGGGGGCCCAGATAACACTCTGTCAGAGATGATTCCGGCAGGGTTCTGAGCTCGTTTTTCCTGCCACCCATCCCTGCTCACAGTAATCTCTTTTCTGTGTGTTAGAAGAAATACCACTGCTAATCTTTTATGGATCTATGCAACGCTCCCCTTCTTCCAACAAAGAGAAAGGGTGAACTGAAAAATTTACTTCCATGAGAGGATACAGAGTTTTTAATCATTCTTTCAATGGGTATACAAGCAAAAGAAGTTTAAAATATGATTAAGATAGGAATCTGCTGCAGTAGAATAATTTGCTAGGTTTCTGACTTCTGTCACGAAGTAACAGATTCCATATGTAAAACACTGGAAGGGCAGGTCTGAAAGGGGAAGAGGATGAGTCTAATTTTGCACAGGTTAAGTTGGAGAGAGCTAAAAGCAGGTATCAAGCACAAAGTCAGGGGAGAAATTATTTTGGTGTGTATGGGAGGTCTAGGTTAGAGGAAAACCTGCACATTATCGATGTAAAGGTGGAAACTGAAGATGGGTTTGAAGGAAACGACTTCGTAAGAGAGTGGAGAGTGATGAGAAGGCCCAGAACGAACCCTTTGGGAACCCCAGAATTCAACAGCCAAGTGGAAAAGGACGTGCCACCCAGAGGAGAGAGCGACAAAAAGGACTAAAGACGCAGAAGGGAAACCCCAGGAGAATGCTGTTGCAGAAGCACCTCAAATACAGGCAGAACAACTGGACACTGAAATGTAGTATGATTCACTAATGCAAATTCAATTTCATTTTGGCCTCACTGAAAAATCATTTGAAAATCTGAATGTACCAATAAATAATAGCTTGGTAATTGTAAGTTAAGTATTTCATTTATGTAGTCCTTTAAGGAAAAAAAAGTTTCAAAAAAAGGTATAAAAATGGCTGTATGAACAGGCACCTGGGCAGTATTCATGGGAGCGCTACTTTCCTGGTGTCCTTACCTGAATAGAAGGGACATCTGTAAAAGCTTTTATAAAATCATCTTCATCAACCGCTCCGGCACCTCCTTCCTTAGAAGCACCTATTAAGAGGAAATTAATTTTTAAAGCTTATTTCTAAGCATTTTAGCACCAAACACAACATGAAAAATGAAATCTTTTCATAACAGGCAGAATTTTGAGTCACTGTTCTTTAAGACAGCACTAAAAAAAAATAAAACCACGACTTACACAAAGTTGGTTAACTCTATGACTACTCAGCTAGGCAAGCGGTAAAATCCAGACTGTAAGAACGAAGCCCTCCAATCCCTCATGCAATGCAACTGCAAGGGCCAAATAAGGGACAGACAAGCTCATGAGGAAGGGAAAGAGCAGAAATTAAATGGCTTTAAAAGTCTCACAGAAGCCTCTCAGCATAGCTGTCAGGGGCATTACCAAATGTGGAAAGAACCTGCATGGTCTGAAGCGTGACCCCAGCCTTCCTCCCTGACCTCTGGAATCACTGCACATGCAGAGCTGCCGTTCAGGGGAGCGTATTTGCATGTGACAAACAGAGACAAGGATGTGCTGAGGTCCCCATTCTACTCTAGCACTGCTTAGCTCTTGTATGTGTCACAAGTAAACCTTTTTATGATGCTAATTAGCTGAATGTTTCCCCTGACTTTGATTTTGACCATTTGGCCAGCAAAGCAGAAAAAGGATCTCTGGATAGGGGGATAATCTGTTGACAAATATCCTTCTCTTTTCTGCTCCAGCTCTTATGTTCCACTGAAAAACACTACAAAACAGTGCCAGCACTTGCCAGAATGAGTACAAGGGATGAGTCTTGAAGAGTACTGAGCCCTAATATCAAGTAGAGGATGGGCTGACGGGAAAAGCGATGCGAGCTTCCGAGCGGACTGAAGCTCCTTCTAACATAACTGGGTCGACAACCAAACCAGAAGCAATGAAGAGGTAAAAGTGAACAGAAGCGTTTAAACTGGTAGTCACTGGGATTGCACGGTGGCAGGGAAAGCCAGAGGGCATCACCATTCAGGGTGGATCATGGCTTCTAGTACGCTAAGCTGGCTACAGCGGGGACAATCCAAATTCCCAAATGTGACTTCAAGGTGTTTAAGTATCAAGAGAAAACACCATTCTACCTAGTCCTCAAATCACAACTACTAACAAGATGCAGTGCTAAATACAAAGATGAATGAAGCAGAAGATAAGATAGTCTGAGTATTTCAGGCAGAGAAGCAAGGAAAATAAATGAGACGAGGAAAGGTACAAGTTCTATCGTCTACAATGAAGAAAGGAGTACTAATGAGAAAGATAAAATGATGCAGAAAAAGTGTGGAGTTCAATATGATTACAAGCCTAGTGGAAGGCATACAAATCTGTCAATTTTAATGAGTTATATTAATGAAAATACACAAGCAATTTGGAAAAGTGCTACAAAGAGAGAAAGCGTTCAAGGAAAAGCTCTTGGATTCTCACCTTTGTAAAGGAAAGATTTTACTCAGTTGAAAACACAGGACCTTTTTGTATAACAAGAAAGACTTCAGAGGCAGTCTAGAGTCCAGGACAAAACCCACACCAGGAAAACACCGATCCGGAGAAGCACAGCCAAAGTGGAACAGAACCTCTGTCAAGGAACACTCACGACCCCTTAAGTTAGGGAACCTGATGACAGCTGCCTGGCTGGACCCCAAAACTGCTGCAAACCAGTGAATGCCATGAACTTGCTATCAGCCCCACTTTCTGAATGGAGTGTCCATGATCCAGGCTACCTTGACCTGGTACCTCCACTTTATCTGAAATATCTGGGGGTCCAAGTAGGTTTCTGAAGAGAGAAGATCACTCCAAAATATCTAACAGTTCCAATCATTCTTGAATGTTGCTTTTACACTAGGACTTTGCAGCCCTTTTCATCCTAAAGGGGAGTCCTTGGCCAACAGCTGGGGAAGAGAAACCTAGAATTCTGAGATGACACAAACAGGAGGTAGAAGGGCTCTTCGGTTGGTCATGCCCCAGTTCTGAGCAGGAGTAGATCTTCACTGAGGAAAGCTCCAGAATCCCCAAGTTAAACCCAAAGGACTCCTACCAATTAAGTTCCAGCAAGAGGCTCACTATCAAAGTTCAAACACACAATGAGGCAAACTACTGACGTTCTAAGAGTCACAGGGGACAAACAATAGGTATTAGAATTGTAGAACTCTCTAGTCATGGATTACAGAGCAGACATGAATATAATGTTGATAAAGATAATCGACAGAATCACAATCAACAAAAGGCCTTAGGAATGAACAGATAAATTGGGGGGGGGGGCGGGGTGGATGCAAATAACTTGAATACAACTGTTAAAAAAAACCCAAAAACTTGAAAGGTTAAACAGTCTAAGAAATAGGGAAAGAAAAGATAAACCTGGATAAATAAACCAGAATGTGACAAAGAAAAATAGGAAAATAAAAAAATACAAAGAGATATGAGGACAGCATGTTTGGAGTATCTCAAAGATACTAAGAATAGAAGAAACAATATTTAAATAGATGTAACAGTTGTGAACTTTCTAGATTCATGAAATCAGAATCTATAGACTCAGATATATGACATAAGCCAAGCAGGATACATTTTTTAAAAATCCACACCTAGAACTCTGTAGTATAACTGGATAAAACCAAAGATAGTCATCAGCAAAAGAAAAAATTACCTAGAAAAAAAAAAAAAGATTTCGCAAAAGCAACAAAAGCAACAAAAGCCAGACAAGTTCCGAGGAAAAAAAATATTGTCAACTAAAACTGCATACCAACAAAAGTAATTTTTAAGAATGCAAGTGGAGGGCTCCAGCTGGTGATCTAGATGTCTAGCACACCGAGGACAGTCCACATACACCCCTAGGTCCAAGGCCCAAGACTGGGGCTGGGGGAACAACCAATGGGAAAAGAGGAAAAAATTAAATGCACTGAAAATGAAGAAAACAAGTTACCATTATTTAAAGAAGGTGTGATAGTCCAAATCAGGTGATGGGAAATTTTTTCTGTAAAGTGTCAAATAACAAATATTTTAGGCTTATTAGTTGGCCATATGGTCTCAGGTGAAACTACTCAACTCTTCACAAATGAATGAGTATGCTTGCATTTCAATAAACCTTTATTAAAATCAGAGTTGGGCCAGATTTGACCCACTGGCTATAGTTTGCTGAATCCTGGGGTAGACAGAAAATGGAAAATGATAGAGAGATAATAAAATTTTTTTTAAAAAACTTTAACAAGGTGACTATAAAATCAAAATACAAAACCAACTTCATTTCTGTGCATCAACAACAAAGTATTTTTAACTTTATTTTAAAAAACGTACACTATGTTCAACAGTAACATATTTTGAAATATCTAGAAATAAACCAAACCAAATAAACAAAAACAAAAAATTAAAAACTTTTGGGGAAAATAGTGTTTTAATTACGTATATTAAAGGATAAGACAATAAACAGGAAAAAACCCCACCTTCATGCAAAGGAAGACTGCTACCATGAAGAAATCCAGTCTTCCTAAAATAATGGTCATAAGAAAGCCTCTGCAGGACTTGCTGCGTAACCCATCTAGCCGACTCTAAAAGAACAGCTGAGATCTGCCCGCATAAGAGAAGGGCGGGAATACTCGCCTTACTATGCATCAAGAAGTGCAAAGCTAAGATAAGCATGACAATTAAGTTTAGTGTGAAGACAGACTACTCAAATGAACAAAATACAAAGTTCAAAACCGGCGGACCCAGAGTCACGCCCTGAGGGCGCAGTGGTTGGACGCAGCGCACAGACAACCCAGCGTCCTGGATTCAAGTCCTGGGACCAGCGCATATGACCAAGATGGACATAAATAAAGGAAGATCCTTCTTCCTCCTCTCTCTGCTTGCTAGCCTGCCACTACTTGCCTTCATTCCAACCTGCAAATTTCCTTAAAAAAGAAAAAAAGAAAAAAAGAAAAGACCACGAATAAATGAAACTTTGATACATTTCAAAGAAGTGATTCAGATCAGGAGAAAGTAGAAATTATTCAATAATAGTATCAAAATTCAACAAAATATTGATAAGGGATTATCTAGATTTTATTGAAAAAGGTATTTCCTTACCAAATACTGAAACGTACAGTAGACATTCTAATTCCCATGGGAAAATAGCAGGCATTCAGATTAAAAACAAATGTTCAACTATACTCTCAAAACCAGAGGTCAAAAAGAAGAGTAAATAAAATTGCCCACAGCACATAGTTGGAATACAACTAAGAGACTAAAATTTCAAACTATAATACACAAATAAAAGGGGAAATGCAAACATCTAAGACCAGCACGTCAACCACAATGTCCTCACTCGAGAGAACACTCAGAGAAAACCGCAGGAAGAAAAACCTGATAAGGATGGGAAACAGACATCAACTAAGGTTCCACTGAGGAAAGCTTCTTAGAAGGAAGGAGGTACCCCTTAGAAGACTGATGGATGATGGAAAGGCAGGAAGCAAAGGGCTCCGCTGAAATAAGAGGGCATCTCAGAATCAGAAGCAGAAAGCCCTTGATGTATCATCACTCAGTAAAGCAGCTGAATGTCACTGTATCAACAGAAGAGGGCACTGATGAACTAAGAAATTCAGGGAATTTTTATTCCTGGCCCCACAGAATCAGTTACAAAAAATAAATATTCTTAGTACCTGTGAGGAAATTTGAATATAGACTGGAAGTGAGAATATAAGTTTAAGAATAAATTTATAAAAGACTGAGGGGGGAATTGAACTAGTTAAATAACATCACAAAGAAATCAGACAAATCCAGAACATAGAAAAATGTAAATGACAACTGGCCTAGAACTCTTCAAAAAGTCAATGTCATGGGTACAAAAATTGGTAAGAGAACTGTTTCTATACATAAAACTAAGGCATGTTCTTGCATATGAATTAGTATCATGATAATAATGGAGTATGCCTTTAAGCCTTAGGAAGTACACATTAATGGCTGAAATGTCATGCCTTACAAGTCACTTTCCAATGGTTAAGATTGAAAAAACAAAAAGGATTTATGTGTAGTAACATCGATATTAAAAATAATAGAGAGCAGATGCTAGCTATTAAATCTAGTCAACTATATGTCAACTGAATGAAAAATTTGAGAAGTCATCACTATAAAGCTAGAGTAGATACAGATAAATAAGGGAAAAAGGAGAGAAGCTACAAAAACTGATGACAATACACATAATTGTATCTCAATGCAGCAAAATAATGTTCTATTTAAATGTAGACTTAATAAGCCGAGCACAAAGAAAAAATAAAAATGGATATACTGTCCCCTTATAAAAAAAATAAAAATAAATTCCAGACATCTGGACAAACTAAGATAATCAATGTTTTAGAATAAATAATACTTGCATAACTGTAGATAAGAATAGTACCCCTTAATTCAAGACAGGAAATTTGAAAGCTTAAAAGGATACATATCTTACTACCCCAACAAAAAATTTTAAATTGATGCAAAAATGCCATAGAGAAGTAAGAAACATTTAAATATTTTTAACTTTTAACAAAAGAACAAAAGTCTTACTATTAAAAAGAAAACCCTGATCAAACAGTCCAATTAAAACTGAACAAATAATAACATGTAATTCACGGAAGTGGAAATTCTAATTGATATTAATTAATTTAAATACCCTGAACCTCTTCGGAATATAAACCATACAAAGGCAGGGTCTTGGTTCTGCTCAATGACATTTCCCAGAGATTATAAAAGCAGTAGCTCAATAAAATTTCCATAAATATTTGCTAGCTACTTGGACGAATGAATATAGATGGAAAACTGCAAAGTAAAAAAAACACCATTTATTACCCATCCAAATGGCAATAATCAATGTGGTTGTGATATCAGTGCTGGAGAAGGTAAAATCGTGTCTCAGTTAAAATTAGAAATACACACAACCTCTGACTAAGCCATCTCACTAGGGTGAAAGCACCAGAATGTCCAAATACGTGAGTCTGGAGATCTACATTCTCTGTAATGATGTAAAAGCTGCAAACAACCTGAATGACATTGAAAGGGAAAGAGGCTATTAAATCACGGTACACAAATCAGTAACATGAATAACGTAGAGCTATTTTTAAAAAGCATCCGACAGCTCTCATGCTTGATGTAAAGATGAAGGATGTTTTATGAAACAAAGCAAGTTGCAAAGTGCTTACTAATATGTTTATGGAGGGCAAAAAAGACTTTGAGTACCTACATAAATGAACATGGAGTAAGACGTGGAAAGACATATATCAAACTTAACACTGGTTATTCAGTTAATGGGATTAGAGAGGAAAGATATTAATATAGGTTTTTCTACAAATATCTCCATTTTAACTTGTTAACAATGAGCATGACTTTTATATTAAAAAAGTTAAATTCTGTATTTCAATTAATTAGTAAGACATAATTTGTTTTTTAAATGACAATAAAAATTAAATTTACAACATACTATATAATAGATGTAACGCTTCTAAACAATTCAACTATAATGTATGTGCTAAATTAAATATAAGCTTGAAGTTATAGTTGCAATGATTAAACTTAAACTTCAGATGGGTCAGTATAACAAACATGACTAATGGGAAATTTCTCAATATGTGCAATTCATATTAATGTGGTTTCATTCTTTTATGGGCAGACCTTTAATCAATTTGCCTATCTGTACGACACTATAATTTTCTAACACCTAATCACAATGTACAGAAGATTCACAATGCTAAGAGTATAAACACTGTAGCTCTTCTAATTGTCTTTTAAAGTTGAAAAACACACACATTCTATGTGGTGTCTTCAATACCGCACATGAAGCTTTGCACATATCAGGTTCCATATAGGTTCCATTTGTAGATAAGGACAGTAACTCATCTATGGAGAGAATGAGTCTTCAGTTTGCCTGTTAATTTCAAACAAGGGTCTGGCTGTTTATATTTTCTCCCATGTCTAAAACACTCAATGTTTAAAAACTGAAATCTGTACAATAAAATTTCTTCTCACTTCAAGTTTTGTACAAGTGGTAAGCAAAATGGAGGTCAAAGAAATAAACTATAGCAAATATGTTCTTACACATAGTGAGCGGTGATATGCTATTCACAGTTAATTGAAGACAGGATGGTTGACTAGTCAATTCCTAAATTCCAAATATCAATAACAGTTTTGCCACATGGGATAAAAATAAGAGATACATATTATAGACAATATTAGTGAGATGACCTAAAGGTGAGTCCAAGCACTGTGTTCTTGTTTCCTCTCCACTGATACCTTAACTCTCTGAGGTCTAGTCTCTCCATCTAACCTAG
Source organism: Solenodon paradoxus (assembly GCA_004363575.1). Taxonomy (NCBI): domain Eukaryota; kingdom Metazoa; phylum Chordata; class Mammalia; order Eulipotyphla; family Solenodontidae; genus Solenodon; species Solenodon paradoxus. The sequence continues at coordinate 84,265 of RJWH01004323.1, read as the reverse complement.
GTCAGAATATCTTTAGACTCCTTCAGAGTTAAAATCTTTCTTAGTTAAGTATCTTTCCCTGTTATTAAGGGAAGAAGAGAAGAAGGAAACAGAATAAAACACATAAAAAGGTTATTTGGTTTTATATATAAGAAATTGAGGTTTATCAGCTAAAATTTGAGATTCCGAGATTACATAGTAAGTTTTATGAGGTTTGTTTTATTAATAACATAGCTGGTCTCTGCAGCAGGTTCTACATGTGTGTATTCAACCCACTGTAAATGAAATATGAATTATGTAGTTAGTCCTAAACTAAGCACATACAGGCTTCCTGCTCTTGGCCCTTATCCTTAGTCACTGAACAACGGCGTATCACCCACACAGTACTCGGCTGACACGGGCACTGCAAGCAGTCGGAGGTGATTCACAGCACACAGGAGGATGCCGTGTCCGAGCAGGGACTGGAGCACCTGCGGATTTCTGTGTCTGCAGGTGTTCTGGAGCGAATCCTCTCAGGTACTCAGTGGAGGGGATCACTTCACACTGATTCTCCTGATCTTAAAATGAAAAGACAACTTTGTTGTCTGAAGGACAGAAAAAAATAAGAATGATCAGCATAATTCCTAAGCATGAATCTATGGACATGTTTACTGCAACCTCGGGTCAGATATAAATGAAGTAAAACAAATACGAAACACCTAAGGAGAGGCAGCCTTGGTGGCTCCGGTGCTAAAGGACCCGTGTTCTTGATCAAGGGTTAGGGAGTCAACAGAAATAAAACTACTTCATCCCCTCTCCCTTCTTTAAAAACTCCAAAGAGAAAATATTACTGAACTAGAAAAGGTGGCAATGACCTAATTAAAAGAACTTAACGTTAAAACTGTTTTGACGAAGTCTTTGCGAGTCGATGGCATCCATAGAGAGAAAGCAAGCGCTGCGTACTTTCAATGAGTGAGCAAGTGAGAACAGCTAAACTTCGGGAACTGACGATTTGGTCAGTGATGTGTCTCAATTACCACACACATATAAGCCTTAATGACAAATCACTAACTTCAAAATCTGGTACTAATTATAAACAGTTACATCATCATTTGAGCCAATCTTTACTTTTTAATAAGAATAGTCGCCAAAGTAACTGTTATGACAATAGGGATATTATAAATCAGAGAGGGGAAAAAAAAAAGACTTTAAATGGGAAATCTCAACAGGAAAATACTAAAAAAGCATTTCTATTCACAATGTAAAAATTACAGGTTTGCCTATTTCCAAATATTCTATTTTGCTAGGAATCATACCAGTTGAGCTATGAGATGCCCAATTTATGGATGCTGAAAGGTAGTGATTATTACTGTAGGTTATTTCAGTGCTATAATATAGAATGATCTTTAGTTACCCAGTGAGATTAATCCAAGTGGCAGCATACAGAGTGATTTTTGTGCTTGTCTACTTAGGTGCACAACCCTAGGCAAGTGACTTAAATTTTATGATGAGCAAATTAAAGTGCTTAACTCAGGGGTTTTGAGGTTTACATGAGATTAAATGTAAGAACATGTAAGAAATTCTTTAAAAATTATTACTGAAAATGCTATAGATATATAAATGTTTTCAACAACTGGGTTCCCACAGCAATTGAATTTCAACCCATTATGCTAAAAAGAACAGAAAGCACATTCATCTAAATTCCTATTATAAAGTTACAAATGTTATTCAGAAAATTCCTCTATCCTTATTCTAATTAGTAAAGCACAAAAATAACACTCTTGATACCTACATAATAGGATTTCTGTAGCTATGATGCATGAGTATGGAGAAATCCCTAACCCCATTTTTTGATTCTCCTTGGTGTAAAAGTCACAGAATTATAAAAATATATGAGTAGAACAGGTTGGCACATTCAGACCAAGAACAAAGCAGAAGTAACACAAACTGAAGATTAAACACAGGTCCTACCAGCTTTAATTAACTGGCTAGGAGACTTTGCTAAAAATAGCACACATCTCTTTAATCTTGACATATATCCCTGGGAGAAGGAAATTAAACTCCCAAACTTCCAAAGTAAATTCAGTCAGGATTCCAAAGAGCTCACTTTTAGTAATTTGACCTGCAAAGAAATGTGTTAAACTCTGGACTGTGACTCATTTATACCATTTATAGATTTCCATTACCATTTTCCTTTAATTGGAAACTAATCCTACCTATCTGTTTGTTATAAACTATGAGTACCAAAAAGGGGGGGCGGGGCCTGAATGGATTACAGATCACCATCATTCCACAAAAACTTCTGAGAAAGAAAATATATAGTCTCGGAAACAGAGTAGCTATAAACAAACAGAGCAACTGTCAAGAATTTGAAAGCGTCATGTGACAATTTTAATGCAATATAAAAACTAATTTATTCAGAATTGAAACGGGCTTATAACTTTTCTGGAGGACACTATGCCAGACTAAAAGAATATGAGAAATCACTGCACCTTGTAATTCAGTAAACCTTAGAACTTTATCTCAAGCTAAGGATTGGGAGGTATTGAAAGAAATGTGTGTGTATGTATGTATGTATATATATATATATATATATATATACATATACTATAATTATATTAATGACGGCACAGTTTATAACAACAGAAAATAATGAAAGCACCTAGATATTATTTAGACATGAACAGTTTTTAATTAATCTAAGATGATGCAAATATGCTCTGGGGAAAACATTCTTTTTATAAAAATGTATATAAAACTACACAATGAATAAGGTCAGTTCTGTCTGCCTAAGAAAATATTTGCATGTGTAAAAATAACTGGAAACATGAAAGTAATGAGAAGAAAGTACATCACCATTTTCCAGTTGATTATGTATATATGTGGTAGCAGTGCAGGTGGTTTTTACTCTGAATTTTAATTCTTGAGCACACATTACTTTTATCAGGTACCAAATAATCATCTATTACAAATATTATGAAAGGGATTGAATAGTAAATTGACCTATACAACTTTCAGAAGATTCTACAACTCTAAGAACCTTTCTACAACAAATTTAAAAACCATTGAGCCCCTGCCAAGAACAGAAAACCTGAATGTATATTTTCAAAGGCCTGACAGCCAAGAATGGCATTGATTTCTGAAGTAATGTCCATATCCTCAGGCTACTACCTCTTTTCCTAGATAGTAAAATGCACAATGAACTTAAATGAACTGTAGCAAATAAAAGAAACACAAAAAAATACAAAATAAATCTGCAATTGTCAAAAGAAGAAAAAGCTGGGGAAGAAGAATGAAATCTTTCCCTTATTTTAACAAAGAGCCACTGTCTAGATGGATGATAGAATCTTGTGGAGATTTCATTACAATCATGAAAGTTACCTACAGTTGCATATCTGGTAGGACCACAAATCACAGAAAGGGGTGCGGAGGACGGTCACAGTAAGAAAGTCTCTTTAATAAGAATATCAGATTTTATCAATCTGATTAACTGAGGAATTAAAAGACAACTGATAGGAAAACTACAATTTCAATATTCATATAAGTAAAACATGGAAAAAGGAGCCAATTATAAACTACTGGCCCAGATTCACAAAAATGTTAAAATTATTACTATGTATAGCTCAAGTATTAATCTATTTTAAGTCAAATGAAAGTTTCATGAAATTAAAATATCTTAGGCAGGAAATCTATAACTCATACCAGGAAAAAAATCCCCTGTAATGACTGAAGAGACGTATTTGCTGCAGAAGGAACCAACCACAGACTATCACACACATTTTACCAGATAAAACACTGCTTAACAGAAAATATCATGAAGTGGAATATAACAACTTTTTTGTAATATTTTGCATGAAAACATACTCTTACATTTGCAAAAAAAAAAAAAAAATTAAAATACTTGTGTCAATTTTCCAGAGTAACTCACAGTATTTATTTACCTATTACATAGATATATAAAAACATACTTATATATACATTATATACAAATACTTATATACACATATATAAGTATGTATATGCATAGATCATTATTCCTGCTGGTTATATGGCGCATCAATTAAAGGCAGCTAAAATGAAATATTTATCAGAGCTTTCTTATACTGAGAACATCATTATCACTTAGAAAGTAGTATTTGGTTGTACAGGAAGACCAAGAGAACATGACTTGTGAAATCTGGTCAAAATAAATGGTTTATTTTTCCTTCTCTTTTTGTTTTTAATAAAAGAACTATATAGACATAAAAAAAAAAGAAAAAAACAAAACTCCTTATAACCATAATTTTCACCAGTTATCATAAACAAGGGAAAACTGGCTTTTCCAAATAATACCTAAAATACAAATTTATTAACAAAAAAAGAAAAGAAAAACTACTGTCCTTTTAGCACTAAATATTTCCACTTATTGTTATAGGAGTGATTCTATCAGAAGGCCCCACAGACGCTAGCATCTGAAAAGTACTCACGGTTTCCTAATTAGTATATGAAAAGATATTTATAAAAAAATTCTAAAGATAAACAATATGCTAGAAGTTCTAATAAGATGAAAATATATGCTCTATATACTCCATCGTTGCATCAAATGGTTTCCTGTAATCATCTAACCCAGAAACTGCTTCTGAGGCCGTCCGACGTGACCACCACCCATTTCCTATTGTGGCAAGGGATGCACAGCCCAGCGCCTGCAACCATTTTCAAGGCCGCAGCATCTGAGATTCACTGCTGAGGTGAATGTGCAGTGACATTACAGAAATCAGTATTTCTTTAACTTTCTTTAACAGCTGTAATACCTGAACATTAACAGCCAAATTCTGAAAAATCTGTTCTGGACTTAAAAAGGGGGGGAAAAAAAAAGAAAGAGTCCAAACCCCAAATCTCTCTTAAATACCCTCCTCTGGAAATGGCATCTCAAACATAAACTCTCAAGAAAGCAGTAATTGACCCACATTCTGAGGAAACAACGCCACACAACACAGTGTCTTAAACATTTGCGCGAAGGCAGCGATTCTCCCGGTGCTGCAGCAGCCCTAGGTCTGCGGTCGTGCTGCGGTCATGAATAAACATGTCTCTCAAGCTCTCGGCAGCACGGCCGCGATCAAGGGCAGAGGCGTGCACATCACACTGAAATGGATTCACAGTACCTCCAACCTTAGGGCCACCTGCTGAAACAGGCTTCCTGGCACTGCTGACGGGGTTTCCGGATGTTTTAGGTGCAGGAACCTTGAAGGCTGAAGCAGCTGATGATGGTCGATTCCCATCCACTGATTCTTCATCATCAAAGCTTTTATCTGCACAAAGCATTAGAAAAATGTATTTTAAGAGTACTAAGCTTTGTTTCATTTTCCCTAAGATTCAGGAATAAAATATAAGCTCTCTACAAAATCATCACACTATAAGATATCTAACATAAAATAATGCTCCTTTGAATAAGCATTTACACATTGGCTAACACTATAAAAAAAGCCCTGTATAATTTAAAATCAGATTGCAATATTACCCTTACTTCCTACCCATGTACATTAAGTCAAAACATAAAGCAAATATATTCACTGTAAGGATAGTAAAAGCATTTTTCATTTTCTGGTACTACTCCTACAAGCATTTTCTGCCAGCTCCTCCCATAGAGCATCTTCCAGCACACCCTGCCTTCTTCCTTATACCCAGATTCTGCAACTTACAATCACAGATCCGTTTGCAAATCAGTCGCCTCATTCCTCTGAAAGCTCTTAATTTCCCTCACCCTAGGAAGCTCCCAATAGTTCACATGGCCAAATAGAGTAGATTTGATACTAATCAAAGGTTCTATCAAAAATAGACAGAAACAACCACAGAACCACCACTGAGGTTTGTGCCGGCATTTTTCTTTCTCTTCCCTGCCCTAGGTGCGGTAACAGCCAATCAGCTGCAAGGTGACATCATCTTATGGCAGCTACTGCTAGATGAAAGGTAAAAATTCTCCATGTATTTAAATTTTCTCCCATGCAGTTACAATCCTTGCTGTATACTGAAATTTTAAAGGCATTTAAAACTAAAGGTTATCAATCTAAATATGCTTTCTTATTTAATTGATGTGGCAATTTATACAAGTAGAAAATAAGGTTTATTGTAACAGTCATTCTGCTAGGGTGCTTATTATTGCATCAGTAAGACATGGAATATCACAGTGCTCACTACTGTGTATAATTAACTCTGTAATCTTCATAATCTGCTGTTTATTTAGGCCACAGAAACCAAACTGAACAATCTATCCTCATAAATAATTCTGAAATATTCTGCAGCATTCCTTTTAGAAAATTTATGAATGACCACACTAGTATCATCTCCTTTTATAAAGTGAAACACCCACAGCCCCCAGAAAAATCACAAGAGGTACGCGTTTCACACACAGGGACAGGGCGGGTGGACTTCCCACGACCCTGCACAGACCAACCCTGACAAACCAGGTGGGCAAGGCGGAAGGGCAGCTTCCTCAGGGGCTCCAGCCCTCCCTTTCAAGCTGCTCCTCTCCCCTCTGCAAACACTCAAGTCAACTAGACCGAAATCATCCTCCACAGGCATACTGCAAGTCCCACTATGAACATGTTTTAAAGAAAATACCTCAAACAAGTGTTAAGACTGTTAGAACGTATTGGGAAAAGATTATCAAACAGATACCCTAATATAAAGTCATATCTCAGCAAATGTTTTTCTTAAATAGCACAGCTTGTAGGAAAAATGTATCTTCTACTCACAATTTTTTTTTTCTCTTTTAACATAATACTAATTAGGCAGTCAGTTCAAATAAATTAAAACCTATGCTTTATATAGACAGCTCTGTTAAAAATACTAATACAGTTCCAAATAAACTTCTGTCACCACTTCGTAAAAAATGTAGCTAAGAAACAACAGACACACAAACCTACAAAAGATAGGTACTAAAACTCTGAGTAGCCAGAAGTTCCCATGGAAACAGTGTTATGTTCCTACACACACACAAAAGGATTGAAAATCTATGTCTCTACCATTAAAAAAATTAATGCTTAAAATTCCAAACTATGGGAAAATTAAGTTTTAACATTTTGTCAAAAGACTGCAAAGAAGCTATGCAAATCAAAAATACACATTCAATAAATTTTTACAAAATGAACATAGCAGTGTAACCAGTTTCCAGGCCAACAGATTATTATCAGCATTCTATACAAGCGCACTCATGAACCCCCAAATCACTGCTTCCTACCTGTCAACTACCTAGTCTGGACTTCTAACACTGTCCTAGGCTTTGCTCATTTTTAAAATTTATATAAAAAGAAAAATTCAGTATACATTCTAGTACCTCGCTTCTTTTCACTCAGTATGTTTGGAAGATTCATTTTCATTGCTTGTAGCTTTCTCAGTATATGAAGATACGACAATTTACCAGTATTTGGTCTACTGCTGAGAAACACTTGAGTTATTATGAAATAGTTCTCACAGATAAGCGAACAAGGGTAAAGGGCTCTGAAGGTTTTGATGTTATCATGGAGTCAGTAAAGACTCATTTATTCCAGACTGCAGTTGCGCCAGTGAGGCAGACCCTACCTGTCAGTGTGGTTAAAATGTGGCACCAAGATCAGAGCTGGGCATCAGCTGGGGATGTGTTCGAAATTAGAAATGCATTTCCCAGGCTCTGACCGAAACTTTTGAATCAGAAACTGCAGATGGGGACCCCCCAATCTGTGTGAGTCTGAGCACTACTTGTGACTCTGATATTGAATCAAGTTTAAAAGCCACTGTCCCACAGGACTTGGCAAAATATTTTCTATAAAAAGGCCATGTAGTAAATGTTAGGTTTTTGCAAACCAGTCAGCGGGATCTTTGCAACAACTACTCAGTTATGCTACTGCAGCCCGAAATCAGTGACACACATAGGTAGTAAACAAGTACATACGGCTGTGTTTCAACAAAATTCATTTACAACAAGAGGGTAGGTCCCCACTGGCGGAACAGTGGCTAGAACAACAGCCTCCACAGGAGCGCAGGCTACTTACCCAGGGGGAAAATAACAACTAAGTAGAAAGGAAAAAACGATTCTTCCTGTCTCTCTTCCTGCCTGCCAGTCTACTTGCCTTTATTCCTGTCTGTCTGCACCTTTCCTTTATAAAAAACAAAATCAGGAGGGCGCCTGTAAGCGACAGTTTGCCAATGCCTATTCTAAAGAAAGAGCAAATACATATATAAACAAATAGAAGAAAAATTTAAAAATATATAAGTAGAAAGCAGCAGGAGACAAAAGGATGAAATAAGCAGATAAAATAGAAATAAAAAATAAAGTGGCAAAAATAAAAGCAAGTATATCAGTAACTACCTTAAATGTAAATGAACTACATATTCCAAGTAAAAATCAATACTGAATTTTTTTAAAGGTTGCTTAAATGAGATGTATTTTATACATAAGATCACCCGGAAGTTAAAAGTAAAATGATAGAGACTCTGGAAAACAGCAACCAAAAGAAAGCTTGTGTAGTTATATTAATTTCAAACAAAACACCTTCAAGAAAAATTTACTAAAGATAAAAAAAAAAAAGAATACTAATAATGTTAAAAAGGTCAATTCAGCATGAAAAAAAATCAGAACCCTCAATTTTTATGCACCTAATAACACAACGTCAAGTACACAAAGGAAAATTTGAAGAGCTAAAAGGAAAAAACAGGCAAATTTCCATAGGGAGAAATGAATTAAATCCACTTGCAATAAGGCTATGCTTCTGACCATATGTTAAAAGAATCTGAAACTAATTAATCATCGCAAGCCCTAAAATTTTAAAAATGCTTTATAATTTACATAACTGTTAACATGTGCCCTGGTGGAGTAGTGGTTTGGTTGGCTGCCTTCAGTTAGGAGCTCAGTCCAGGTACATCTCGGGACCCTGGCCTGCGTCCCGGGGCAGGGGGAGCAACCAGGAGGAACAACTAACAGAATGGATGGAGTGCTGTTTCCTCCTCCTCTCTCTCCCTGCCTGCCTCCGCTCACCTTCATTTCTGCCTGTACCTCTCTTTTAATTAAATAAGTAAGTAAATTACACTAATATTAAAAATAGTCTAGGTATAGAAATGTTTTCTTAGTAACTATAAAGTCAGAACAAATCGGTTCTATTTCTTCCTAGCATCTCTCACTTCTTGAAATGGATACTTTTATGAATGAACTAGAAGCCGGACTGAAAATGGGCTGGAACTTTGTCTCCTTTAAAATGACCCCACTACCAAGACAATCCTTGGTAAGTGTCATAGCTAACTTTCTCCTTGCTTTACCTCACCTTTACCCCACCAGAATTTATTCTCAACCAAAGGTGTGAGTTGAACAAAGTCGTATCGTAGCGCTCCTGACACCCCACAGAAAGGCCAACCAGAGCGCTACGATCTCGAGCTCACACACCGCATCGCTCTCTCCAACCCCAACTCCATTTTCCTTTCCATTTCAGCCAAGTCATGTGTCCAGTTGTCGTGACTCATACCAGAGTCTCTGCACTTGTACCCTCTGCTTAGAAAGCTGTTCCTTCCACACTCACACTCTTTTCTCACCTCCCTCAGGTCATTTTTCTCTGTCACGTTCTCAATGAGGTCTTCTCTGAACTATAAATTTCCCTACATCTTGACATTATTGATCAGTCCCTGTCTCCCTTCTTTATTTCTTTCTCTAGCACTTACTGTCTATATAGTTTACTTATTTCACGGTCTGTATCCTCCTACTGAGATGCGTTATCAGGGTGAGCACTTGCATCAATTTTGCCCACTGCCAAAATAACACGTTTCACAGCAGAGAGACTTTCAGTCATCAGCAAGGCCACTATCAGACTATTTAAAACAAGACCCCCACAGCAAACAACTATAGACTCGGGATAAAGTGATAATCTGAAAAAATGTACAAACTGTTAAAAACAATACATTTCTGATAAAACAGTAAGAAACGGAAGCCCCAAATTAATTCATCTGAACTTCTATTCTGAAGATCTTCTGGAGTGAAAGGAACAGAATCTAAAAGCCACGTAAGATACAGATTCTTAGAGGAAACCCTTCCCACCACAAGCTAGTATATCAAACAACTATACTCTCAAGGTCAAAGTGAACCAAAAGTACGCCCTCACCATCTCAGTCTTTCCTTCTTTTCAAACTTTCTCTCAAAAGCGAGAAAAGGAATAAATCAAATGGAGTGCTTTGGCAAGGCCAACAGCTTGGGCAGCTGACACACTTAGGCCTTAAATTCAGCAGGCTCACTCCGGTTGACCTTCCAAGCAAAAGTCAAAGCAAATGCAAAATTTCCCTGGAAGAGTGTCTGATCTCACACTATTTACACAGATAATTTTTCCTTTTCCTTTATCTTTTCTTTTTTTTTTTAGGAAAGGCACAGGCAGGAATGAAGGTGAACAGAGGCTGGCAGGAAAAGAGTGGAAAAAGATGCATTTTATTTGCTTTATTTGCTATTTAGTTGCTGATCTTGGTTGTTCTTGCTGGACCTCGGATCCGAACCTAGAACCTTGGGATATATGTGGACTGCACCCAACCACTGCTCCATCAGGACACACCACAAATAATTTTTCAAAGTTAACTTGACCTCACGGGAAATAACATACCATGAAAAAGAATAAATAAATGGACAATAGGAACAGACCACTTCGAATTCCAGAATTAGTAAGCACAGACTATAAAATACCTGTATACTTGGAAACTTTACTAGGTAAATTTGAAAATAACATCAGGGATCAGAAAATTACTGAAAAGTGACATAGGTTTTTGAAAACCTGGAAATTCTCCAGAAAGAAGGATATAATAACTGAAATTTAAGTTCAGTGGACAGGCATAAGTAGACACAGCTCAAAGGATCATTAGTGAACCAGACACTAAATAGGAAAAAGCCACCTAAGAGTCATATTGTAATTTTAATTTTTACTTTTCATGTATTTTTCTAATATTTACTGAATAAACAAAACTAATCAAATACAGAAAGCAATCTACACGGTGCCCTACCTCTGCTCTCATCTAGTGTTTCAAAAAGACTGTGGCTGGGTACAAAGCTGATCGAGGTGAGCACAGAGGAGAAAAACTAATGGAGCAGCCTGCGGTGGTCGTGCACACAGCAGAGCTGAAAAAGGAGAGAAAGAGAAGGAGGGAAGCTGGTAAAGGGGGAAAGTGGAGACAGAGGAAGAGAAGATGGAGGTGGACAAAAGAATATGGAAAAAGGGAGGAGGAGGAAAATCTGGAACAAGAGGAGGACAACAAAAGAAGAGTAAGTGGGTACAAGATGGGAGTAGAGGGAGAGGCAGAGAGAGAGGGAAAAAAAGTCCAAGTAGGATAAGGCTTTATTTACCTTGTGCTGCCTTCATCTACTAGGAAACTGGCCCGGGGAGCACTGAGATCGCACAGCCCCCCACCCCGCCGTCCCCCATCCTGAAAGCCAGAAGCTCAGTTGGTTCTGCTTAAAATTCATTTGGAGGCAAAACTGATTTGAACGGATCTGAACTGATTTGAACTCTCAAGCAATTTGAACTCAGGTTATGGCAAAAAGTGATATGAACTCTTATGAAGCTATTTATTGTCTTTATTTCACTTATTGTATATTTGCATGTTTAACCACAAAAATACTAATGTGCTTGGTTCCAAGACGCTGTCCCAGAACCAGCTGAAGTTTTTATATACTACACAGTGGGTGACCATATTACTGTTTTAAAAGCTGACATATTTTAAACTGTCAAACACTAGTCCTCAGCGCACCTGGGTGGAACAGCAGTTGGGTCAATTGACTCGAAAGGAGCAAGTCACATATCCCTCGCTTGAGTCCCAGGCTCCAGGGGAAGCAAGTAGTGTGAACAACTAAATAAAAGAAAAATGCTTCTTCCTTTTCTCTCTTCCTTCATTCCTGTCTACTTGCCTTCATTCCTGCCTGCACTTTAACTTAAAAAAAAAAAAAACAACCCAAAACAAAAAACACAGCTAGACCTCAAGATTTCAGATAAAGAACTACACACTAATATTACCATAATCAAATCCCTTCCCTTTTTTCTTTTTCTCTTCAAAAGAAAGTCATATATTCAAATAGCTACTTAAAGTTTCCACTTCATTTTTCAAAACCTAAAATTTCTGATTCTGAATTCACATAAAGGATGAAAACTGTTCTAAAACAACAGTTCAGTAAGAAAACCCCGCAACATCGTGGGTTTTCAGTAAAAAATCCACTATTTCATATTAAGTACTTTCTTACACCGAAGTTCCTCTTTTCACTTGCAGTCATATACTGCCTTATTCTAATTAAAACAATGAGCAGGCGGTGGGTTTCTGACCTGCTTTACACTCCAGCACAGCCAGCAATGACCAGTCATATCCAACAGCCAAATTAGCAAAGGAGATCAGGAAGTAACAATTCCTAAAATCTGTAATACCACAGGTATCTCAGAAAACTTAAACAAATTTTAGTTGTCTTTATTCCCCACTCTATTTTTTTAATAGGACACTCTACTTGGCTTTCCTTGACCTCAAGTCCCTGTAGCTCGGTCTCTTCCTCCTCTACCCAACCACCGAATGTTGACTGTCCTCCTCTCTAATCTAGACACTTGCTAAATTTTCGGTTTTCTCTGTCTTCTACATGACAAGCAACTCTCAAATGTTTGTCTCTAGCCTAGAGCTTCTCTGAATCCCAAGCCTGTACCTTTGGCAGCCAGCAAGACATCTCCCCCAAGGATCTCGCAAAGGCATCTCTACTTGACACATAACCTAGCACCAGCGCCACCTCCAACCTGTTCTCCTGAAAAGCTGATGAGAAACGTTACAAGGGTTTATTAGGCTGGTAACAGCTGAACCCATCGTTCAGTATTAGTAGCACAAAGAAAGACAATCAACACTATATACCCTCTGATAAAAATACACACCATCTATAAAAAAATTTTAGCTCCTAGACAGAACCCCAAATTTCAGAACTGATACTGATCAAGCAACAAGCAGAATTTTCAGGAAACACAAGATATAAAAACATTAAACAAAATTCTTGAGTATTTATCCCCCCAAAATACAAAAACACTCATGTGCAGATATTTGCACTCCCATGTTTACTGCAGCATTGTTTACAGCAACTAGGAACTGGAAACCACCTACGCGCCCATCATCAGCTGAATGGACAGAGATGTGGAACACACACGACGGAATACGAGGCAGCTAGAGGAATTTCGGTAATTTGGTAGTGGGCGTGGTGTATTTTTGGTGAATGGTGAACGGGTTTGGTGAATGGTGAACCTGTACATATGGGCTGATATTGTGTAAATCAAAGATAACTCAATAAAAATTTAAAAATTAAAAACGAAACCTTAAAACCACAAGGACAATGCAATCAAAATCTAGTATGTAGGAAAACTTTACCTGACTGAAGTTTTTCCTTCAACAAATAAATGCCAAGAGGAGAGAGAAACACTCTAGATGAAGAGCATTAAGAGATATATCAGCCAATAGCAATGGTGAGTCTTGATTAAGTGCTAACTCAAACTGTAAAAAAGATATTTATTAAACAACTGAGGAAATAAGTATACAGACTATTCGATACTATGGGTTAATTTTTATATGTGAAAATGGTACTGTAATTGTCTTTTGAAAGGACATCTTACTTTATTTTCTATATATGCATGAATGCATGGGCACACATGAACACACTCCCCCCAAATCCAACAGAATATCTGGGCTGGGGAAAGACAGGCAGGAATACAGATGAATTAAGATCGGCTGTGTACTGAAAATTTCTTGAAGCTGGTGAAGGAGATTTGTTACAATATCCCCTATTTATATGAGTATGTTTGAAATTTTTCCTTAAAAATACGATAACGTGAATCACTTTTCCTTAAAAAACGGCAATGTAATGCCAACAAGATGAGAAGTAGTATCTCAAGAGCGAGAAAACGGGCTTGAGTAGAGATTAAGTGAACCAGCACCTAAAAGACAGCGACAAAGTTTTATAAGATGCAAATAAAAAAGATGAGAAGTAGTATCTCAAGAGCGAGAAAATGGCTTGAGTAGAGATTAAGTGAACCAGCAACTAAAAGACAGCGACAAAGTTTTATAAGATGCAAATAAGAAAGATAAGAAGTAGTAGCTCAAGAGCGAGAAAACGGGCTTGAGTAGAGATTAAGTGAACCAGCACCTAAAAGACAGCGACAAAGTTTTATAAGATGCAAATAAAAAAGATGAAAAGCTTTTGAAGAGCAACACCATGGCAAAGCTTCAACTTACATTTCTTAGAAATTGACTGAAACAACATAAAATGGATCAGTCTTGTAGAATGAGAGAGAAGTGATCATTTCTAAGCCAGCAAGAACATGAATAATTAACAATGAACAACTGAAAATCTATGGAATTATTCCAGCATTAAACTTTTCCCAACCCTTACATACATGCGTGCCTGTTACATGGGTAACACACATAATTCTGTAAAATGTGGAACCACCAGAAAAGAAAAAGGGACTTTTTGGAACCAATTAAGTTTGTGTCTGCCAAAATTAAAATTTAATAGCAGGAGTGAATGAAAGAGTCAAGGAAATCTCCCAGAACCCAGAGTACAAGACATAAAACTTGAGAGAAGACAAACACAAAGGACACAGTAATCAACACAGTGAATCAGCCTGGTTCAACATCTGACTAACAGCAATTCCATCAGGAGAGATGAAACTTAATGAAGGGAAGAAAGTTATCCAAGAAAGAAAAAAAATTCCCTGAGCTGAAGACTATCACCAACCTTCAAAAGAAAAGAAAAAATAAGCAAATAGTAAAAGTTGAAAATATCTTCAATTTAAACTAATGAAAATTTTCAGCAAAATGATTCAAAATGGAAAATTCAGTGCTTTGAATAAAACAATGTCTACATTTTAATATTCACATGAAGGTACTGCATTCTCAGCACCACAGCTAATCTTAAATATCTAACAATTCTATTTTTAAAAAAATGAAGTCCAGGCATACTCTCCTAGAGAAGCAGATTAGGCAGTTGCCTTCAGTCAAGATCACAGGCCAGATATCCCAGGAACCCAGGTTCAAGACCTTGGGGCAAGGATGAAAAACCAAGATGAGTAACTATATAAAATTTAAAAAGTGCTTCTTCCTGCCTACCTGTCTCTGCTCACTGTCATTCCTGCCTACACCTTTCCTTAAAGAAAAAAAAAGAAAAAAGAAAAGTCCATTCCCTATAAATTTTAAATGAAGCCAAGATATTTGATAATATCTCTTAAAATTTTTAAGTAGGAATTAACTCAGTTAAAAACATATTTAGACGTGTATCCTTTTCTTTAAAGGAGCCCTATTAAGACCTTAGTTCAATGAAGGGACAAACATAAGAAAATGTATTTAGAAATGCTCTAAGTTCTTTTATAAGAACTTTTCCTATAAATGTTCATTACAGCTATGAATTGTGAAGAACATCAACTTGTCCACTTTACACGTACAAATAAAAGAAATGGAGCTCTCACTGGAGACACAGGCTCACCAGCAGCATGGCACTTGAGGGCGCGCGGCTACCGGCAGCCAGCACCTGCCCGCGGTGAAAGGCTCCTGGAGGTTAGCTGGTGCCCGCCTACCATCTGAATCGCACCTGGGAGCCAAGTCTTCTGTCCTTTACACGTTACTTTCTCTCCCTAAAGACTTTTTTCTGTAATCATTGCGCTTACAAGAAAAGTTTAGCCTTTTTTACAAGTTAAAGGACTTCTTTCTTTCAGTGATTTAAAACACACAATGATAATATATCACACAGAATATTAATATTCAAGGTATAGAAAAGGAGAGAACTATTGAACTTGCTTTTTGTTCCTTACCCCTAAATCTAGAAGTTACAAGTCAGTCTAAAATGGTCCCAGGATTACCTCCAAAAACCCAAGGTTATATATACCATGACTTGTGTATACAAGATTCGTGTTTGGAATAATAAGACTGTGTTGACATGTCTAAAGTTTATAAAGTCCATTTGCAACAAAAACTGTATTTCTTTTCAGTCACTCTGTAGCATAACAACAAAAGGCCAAATTCCTCGTGTGGTTTGAGGCAGATTGCAGGGCTCAGAGCCCCATAATAATCCTACAGGTTTTTAACTCTATGGGATTTGAATGCCCAGAGCTACTTCACAATCATTTGACTACTTGGAAAGGATAAAGACACCCAGACAGTAAGACACCTGAAAATCACCTCAAGTCTTCAGCTTCATAGTCACTAGAACCTAATTTTACTAGAAATAAAACTAAGGAAATAGTTCAAGTGGCCTTGAAATTAAGCTTATGTAACATATTTAATAAATAGATTAATAACCAGAATAAATGAATAACAAAGGGCAACCAAAAAGTTGGCTAAGGACGCCAGAAGGCAAATACAATAAAAGGCATAGGAAGACAAGCAACTTCATTAGAAAGCAGAGATGTTTTTCACAGGGCAAGGTATAGGCAAATTTTTTAAACATTAACACTAATGAGAAATGATTCTCTGCGTGCCTGCCTACTCGCCTTCATTCCTGCCCTCGCTTTTCCTTTAAAAGTTTCTTTAAAAAAAAATTATTTTAAAAAAAAACACTAACAATACAGGACAATAGGCAGGCAGGGTTGGTGGAAATGTAAGTTGTAAAGCTCATTTGGAGGAAGATATTAGCTATAGCTATCAATTTAAAATGAATAAGAACTTAGATCCAGAAATATCCAATTCTCAACTTTTAAAAAAATTTTCAATTCTGGAATACTTTAAAAATATATAAATGTGCATATACATATGTGATTTGTTCAAAAGCATTTATCTAGGGAAAAAGTATATAATTAAATAATCCAAAATTCCATAAAAAAAGAAACAGTTATATATATCTATGCTATGTAATACTATGAACAGTTATAGCAAAGAAAGCAGTTAATGACCTTTAAAAAAATTCTGTCATACTGAGTAGACATAGCAAACGGGAAAAATTACCTTTAGAAAGATATCATTTATGTACAGTCAAAACCGTATCACTTATTTTAATAATATTTAACAACATATATTTAACTTAATAATGTGTGTAAAGGCATAATAAAAGGCACGAAAAGAAATCCCATGCTAATAAATAAGTGTTCATCTCTGCTTGCTCCCGGGTTGGGGTTTGGAGCTGGTTATGAGAGGACTTTTGGTCTACTAGTGTTGTTTGAATTTGGAAAAGGAAAAAAATATTTGTGTATTAAGTTTGCAATTAAAAATAAAAGAATAAAAAACAGCACAGACTATGAATAAATAGTATACACCATTTGTTATGCAAGTTTATATGACATTAGTATGTTGTTTGTGCATTGATGTGAGTGAGACTAACATAAAGAGAAACATACATGGAACTGTTAAGAACGATAAATCTCAAGATAACTTACTACTATATATATACACTTTTTTCATGTTTAAATTTCTAATTTTTAATAAGGGTGCTATCACTTCAATTGTCATTAAACCCAATCAAAGAACAAGAGTGAGCAGGAACAGTACCCTCTGAGTTTATCAGAGATTGGCACTTTGATTATTTAAAAAGTCAATACATTTCTAAACAGTCTGACTATGTGGACTGCTTTAAAAAAGGAAGATAAGTAAATATACAGTGATAGCCACTGAACCTATGTTTAAGAAAGAAAGAAAGCCTAGAATAGAGCCCAAACTAAACACAACATTTAGAGCTGCCTATACATGACAGAGAAACTTGACAATACCCGTAAGAAAATGACAACATTGTTAATTTTGATATTTGCCTTAAAATTAAGTTATAATCTAATGAATTTTAATTTAAAAAAAGTATTGTAAAATTATATTGTTATTTACTTCTATAAAGGCATACAGATAGCTATGTAAATTCTTGAACTAAACCATGACAATATGCAAAACCAAATTTAGTATCATATTTCCACTAAAATGCATATAATCATTTAAATGACTACTTATCAATATCATCATTTTGATAAGTTTGCATCCTATTCCTTACAGTCCCAAAGGGACAAACTCCTGTAGAAGTTGTTATGAAGTCATAAGAAAGGATAAAACAGTTAAAGTTGAAACTCCCTCAAACAGACCAGTCTTTCTTAAGAATACAACGAAAAAATACACAAAACAGTTTCGTGGAATCTCAAAGTTCCCTTCATCCCATCACTGGTACTGATGTGATTATAAAGAATATGTCTAAGCATCTTAACAAAAGGCTTAATAATAGGGGAAATGCTCATAACATTGTGTTAAGGACAATATCAATGCAGACTTGAAGCTCTAGATTTGGTTCTGGTTTTCTCTCTATGCCTGGATCTGGGTTTTCTCATCTCAGCAAGACTCAATTCCCCAATCTGTGAAATGGAAATATCAAACTCCTCTCTATACTTGGCACTATTTATACCTGAGGAGCTAATCTACACTAAGTATACTAAAGTGCTTCTGAAAATGAAAAGGCACTATAGAAATGTGTTTTAATTATCACAATAAAACACTGGCAAAATCAATTTTTAATCAAATTATACTCTACAGAATTTGAAAAAGACAAACATTTTCTAGAAAACTGGTTCCTGTGGACACTGACAAATCACAAGCAAATTAAAATAGGGTCCACAACAAGCCACTCTGTTCCTCTGCGGAGTTTATTACCACAGATCTCTACCTGTTATCAAACCAACAGAGAAGACCCCAGGCTTGCTAGCCAAGTGTGCATGCCAAAATCTACAATCTCCCAAAGGCCAGGTCTACTCTTCAAAGCTTTTGCACACAGTCCGTGCTTTTTGTCTAATATGCCTACATATCCACTGCCGAAAACTGGGGACTTGCTTGGGTTGCAGGGCAAATGGTCACCTTCTATTTGCCAGATTCCACACAAACATATCAAGCAGATAAAGATACAAAATGACAAGTAAGCACACATGTGCATACAGGCACACATGAGTGTGTACACACGCACACACGCATACGAAGTGTCCTTCAGTGTTCAGAGAGAGATGCTGTACACAGCAAATGACCATCACTTTAAAAGGAAGTGGATACCACAAGCCAAAGACGAAAAACAAACCTGACTCACCATCTCCCATAGCCATTCGGAGGGTGGATGGTCCTGGGAGGGCTCTGAAACCGGGAGGTCAAACAGCAGGCAAACAGACACGGCGGCGGCGGCGGCGGCGGCGGCGGCGGAGACCTGCGCCACGGGGCTGGGCCCAGCCTGCAGACGGCAGCGGGCGGCAGCGGGCGGGCGGCGTGACCCGGCCGCGCAGCTCCCGCAATAGCCAACAGCTGCTGCGCCGCTTCAAAATAAAAGTCTGGGGTCTCGCTGGAAGCCCACGACTGTCAGCGGAGCCCAGCAGCGCTTGATGGAGATTACTCTTTAACTGCACATTTGCGGTTACATACAGATGATGATGTTTCTCCGTGTACTGTTGCCTGAATTTTGTTTAAGAAAAGCTCTGGGAGCCAATACATGCCATCCCACTGGGGGACTTTTAATGCAATCATCAAAACACAAGGCATGTGTTCAGCAATCATTTTTTGCTTCCCTAAAGATATCCGTGTAATCAGTAGCAATCACATGACCTACTGGATTAATTGATTTGCGCCTTTTTAAACAGGTTTTCATCCTTTTGTCATTACCTTTAAAAATTTACAACAGAGGACTGCCAGAAGTGCGCAAACAGGAATAGCCCAGTTTCCATTATTAGTCGCTCTCATTATGCAGGAAGCATTTCTGGCTGCCGTAAACAAATCACGTCAAAGGCAGCCCGTCAAAGGCTGCTCTGTGTGCGGACAGCAGGGCCAGGCGAACAAAGCTTGCTTATGGCAGAGGACACAGAAGAGGGCCAGTGCGCAGCTGCAGGGACAGGCACGGCCTCCATCCAAGCTGCACACCCACCAGCACATTCTCAGCTCTGAGAAAGCCCAGGGGCTCACAGGCACAAACAGATGTTTTAAAATCAACCTCAGAGTTGCTTTGCTTTTCACCAAAGGGTATGCTATACTAAACCGGAGTGCAAGTTACCCTATGGCCTCTTATAAACCAAATGTCAAGGTAATTTCAAAGCCTCATTTCTATGCTTTATTTTATTACCAGCCTCCTAGAGCAATTATTTTCCTAGCAACTGTTTCAAACAAGAGATGCTGGAAAATATTTTACCATGATTACACGCCAAGACTGTATTGTATTAGGTCCCACACACTCCAAACAAACCAGAATTACGCATAGCTTTTCCCAGTGGAAGAGAGAAAGACCTGCAGTCTCAGCCACCACCACTGTTGGTGTTTACATCTTAGGAAGCGGAGGACAGACTGTCTGGAAAGCTCCCAGGTGACTACAGATTCTGCCGTAATGACAGGAGCCAGCGACTTTCAGTCTTTCCCTTCCTGCAGGACTGGTGCTGCCTTTCGGTCATCAGCTGATTAAGTCCACTTTCTTTCTAATGGCAGAGCTAATTCCATTGCACTTGGGGATTCTGCTTGACTTGCTTTTTAAGATGAAAATTAAATTCAGGTTTGAAAAACTCTCAAAATACAAACCTTCATATTTCTCACTATTCCTTAACTAAATGACATATTTAAATCTCTAATGATATAACTGATTTTCTTAAATGTGTTAAACAAATACTCCAGAAAATCAAGTCGAAGAATACAATCAAAACTTGAGTATACAGATGGCAGTTATGAAATAAATCAGAAAAAACATGATACGTGAAGTTATGAATAAGGAAACGTATAAGCAGGGAAGGGGTAGACCAAAGAGAAAAAATAAAGATAGTTAGACCACGTCACTCCTACTCACCACATCGCTCTCCAACCTTCCTACTCCCAGAAGTCTATCAAATAGTCTCCCCTGGTCTATGGTGTTTTCATCCCAAATACTCTAAAACAATGTATTTTAAGTACGGGGTTTCATTATTAAGGTTTCAAGCAAAGACACACTAAAATTTTTTTACTTCCTATACTAGTTTTCTAATCACTGAATATCACATGGAACAAATCTGAATCGAATGCCATGTTTGAAACCACAACAGTTTGCTTCGGTCTGTACAAGCAAGGTGGGGAGGTAATTTCAACGGCTCTTTAGTTCGTTACATGCATGAACTATTTCTAGAAGTTTTCATAAACCTTTATTTTATTTATTTATTTTACCTTAAAATGTTTTCTTCCGTCGTAAGTTTCCTGCACTTTAACTGACAGTAGTTTCAAAATAAACCATATTTAAAACATGCTTGAATTTATAACGTGTTATATTTTTTCTTAACAGTTGTAACTACAAAGTCTGAAATACACAAATAAGAATGTACTGTCAATGGTATAAACACAAGTCTCATGCAAGAAATGTTAATAACGCCCCATCTTCCTGCTGTTTCTGGTTTCTATGGAAATGGATGGAGGCAGTTGTTGGAAAAAGAAGGGCAAGGTATATGAAACACCTTCTATTCAGAGAAGAGTGAGAAACAGCTGGCAGTCAGGGTGAGGACTGGTAGCACAAAAGTTAATTTATGCTTCTGGAACTAAGTTTAGATTAGGGTGGTCACAGTTTTTATAACCCTGAATTCTCACTCCATCTATCTTCCTGCAATGCAAGAAGATTCAGCCTTGGTTTAATACAGAGGAAAAAAACTAAATTATACATGTAACTGTTTTTCCTATTATTTAACTGTCCAATCATAAACCATTTTGTTCTCCAACATCATTGACATTGTTACACTAACCACACTTTTTCTTACCATGAAGTCACTTTCTAAGTGGAAAAACCACTGACCCTCTCTTTGGAAATGTCGTCTATTCTTTATATATGTGGCTAATTAATATTTAAAGACTGAACTCTAAGTAAATGCTACCCAATGAATCAAACAGAAATTAGCAACCTTACAAAAAGAGAAGCAACCACAAATAAACATATGCCAAATATTAACTCCAAATCTCCCTGACTTCCAAAGCTGTTTCCTTCTAACTAAAAGTCAAAGACAATTCTGCTGGGGAGGTTCCCACATCTGAGTCTCTACACTGTCATCACTCATCATCTGCATAGCTCTAACAGAGCTCATCAACACCATCATTTCTACAGCAGGCAATGCAGTAAAACAATTACTGCAGGGATTAAAAACATTTTTATGCTTGGAACATGGAAGGTACTGACCCAGAAAATTTTCTTAAAAAGGCAAAAGAACAGTATCATTTCACACAACTGACCCATTATGAAAATTTCAACATACTCCCCAAAGTCAGAGGATAGGTGATGAACCAGATTGTAAAGACTTTATCTTTACACTTTAAACTTAAAGCCACCAAGTCAAATCTGCTGAGTCAGTGATTTAATAGTTGATATGAAAACATGTTTCAGTATCTAAAACTTGTTAGATGATCTTAGAAATGTCCGAGAACTGGAAAAATTCTTACCTTTGCAGACACTCAAGATCATACCGCCTGAATTCTGCATTTCATCAAATTTGGCAAATATCATTTCTAATCTGGGAATAAGGGAAAAAATGTTTATGTCATATACAGTTTAAATTGAAACAACTTCTTCTACCATCTTTCTGAGAGAAAACAATTCCAGGAATTCAGTTAGTGCTCTTATAACAATTAACTCACTTATTCAAAGGAGACACAAAACCCATCCCTTTCAGTCAAGAGAAGCATCAAATACAGGTAGCACTGTGTACGATAACAAGTATGATTGTAAAAAGATAACTTTCACAGTAATTTCACCAAATTATTTATCCAAACCCATCAAAAATACTTTGGTTCTGGTGTGTCCTGGTGGAGTGGCAGTTTGGTCAGCTGCCTTGGGTCGGCATAGTCCACATACATCCCAAGGACCCAGGCTGACACCCTGGGGTGGCGGGTAGGAGGGCCATGGAACACAGCCAAGGTGAACAACTGAGATAAAGTGCTTCTTCCTCCTCTCCCTGCCTGCCTCCGCTCACCTTCATTCCTTCCTGCACCTTTCCTTTAAAACAGAAGATTTTAATATTGTAATAAATTCAGTCACCAAGATAGTTTTTTAAAGTACATGAAAATCATGCTAAGGAAACTTACTGCAAACATCAAGACAATGAAGCATAAAGTCAGAAGCTGCAGTGATCTGACTTAACTGATAATCAAAGGCTTTCCCTATTAACCTATTTTCACTCAACACCAACTCCATTAGCACTTCTGATTTTATTTATATTCAGAGTAATTACTGTCTACACTTCTGCTATCACTTTATTTTTAGCTAAAAATGTGTTTCTTATTATAAAAGCAATGTATACTCATTATAAAATCAGGGAATACAAATAGGAACAAAGGGAAAAAAATGTGCTATTCCATCATCCAGAGAATTTAACTGTGTGCTTTCTGATGCTACATATATATTTTTTGTTATTATTTCTTTTTTTTTTTTTTAAAGAAAGGTGCAGGCAGGCAGGGAGATGAGGAAGAAATTTTTTTTAATTTAGTTTTTCATACTGGTTGTTCCCCCAGACCCAAGACTCAAACCCAGGGGTATGCGGCTTGCCCCTTCTGAGGCGAATGACCCAACCTCTGCTCCACTAGGGTGCACCATTTTTAATTTTTTTTCAGACATTTTATGGGATCATACTGACAGCACTATTTTTCAGTGTTTTTCTTTTACTTTTCAATATCTCATGCTATGATTTATTCTCAAAGTTTATGACTTCAAGATTTGGAGAGAAGAGGGCCATTGTAATGGATTTTTGTTTTGTTTTAAGCAAAAGAATAGTGCAGACAGGAATGACAGTGGGCAGGGAGGCCAGGAGAGGAGGAAGAAATACTTACATTATTTAACTGCTCATCCTGATTGTTCCACCCACCCCAGGTCTTGAACCCAGGTCCCAGGGATGTATGTGGACTGTGCCAGTCAGAGGGTACAGACTTAACCACTATACCACCAGGGCGCACCAAGTCACAGTGTCTTTAATTGTCAAGTTTTTCTGATTCGCCCTATGTGTCTGTCAGAATTTCATTTCTAAAAACAAAATTAAGACTATCTGTATCGTCATTTCCTACTTGAAAAGTGAGAATGCTGACACTTTAATCTAAAAATTTTTTTTAGTTGAAAACCTTCTATGAATTCATTTTAATGAGATTCCTAAACTTTAACCTCATGTCCTACCCCCATTAAATTCTACAGTGAAAATATTCATACATCTGAAAGCACTTCAGTCAAAAGACACAGATCCCTTTATCCTTCAGAGAACTATTTTCCAGAAAGTAGAAGCAGACACAAGGCAGCTGCCCAGAGACAAGATACAGACAAGGGAAATAAGGGGGGAGTGGGGGTGGGAGATACCAGAATGAGAAGAAGGGCCCTCAGAATGAAGACCAGACAAGCCAGGAACAGAAAGGAGAAGATACAGAAGAGCAATCTAGGAAAAAGGCAAAGCAGAATGTTATAAAGGATGAGACTGGGAGTAGGAACTAAAGGTCGGTAAGAAACTGCGGTGGGATGGATAAAAATCACAGCAAGGACACAGCAGCTTTAATGGGAAGAGGGGTCAACTGAAACACCAGCAAATTTAACAGGAAAAGACAAAGAAAACAAAATCAAGGTGGAAGATGTCACCCAAGGGTTTGGGGTCTGGGTGGGGCGGGGAAGACACAGCAGAGACGCCAACCTCCTGTCCTAATTCTGCTGCCAGTCCTTACGATGTTCGATGTTCGTTCTACACTTCCTACCACCGTCCTGCTCTCTCCTCAGTCTTCCTTTCCTTCTAATGCTTCTCATTTTACCAACTTCCACATGAAATAAATGTTGACATTTGTTTGGTTTAAATGAAACAATTTTAGCCCCCTGCTTAAAATTTTATAAGGAGTAAGTTCATACTTTCCTATCTTTAAAATAAAAATAAACATAATGTTCATCTTCTATGTGGCCCCCACTGCGATCAATAAGCCTCAAATAATTAAAAGCTCCATACAGCTATTAAGAAAAACTACATATATAGCAGGATCGCTGCGTATATAATCTGGCAATAACAAAAAAAGGTAACAATTTAAAAGCAGAAAGAGGAAACTAGAATCCTTTAAGTTACTCAGGAAGAGAAAGAATTAGGAAATTCAAAAACGACAGAAGCTGGATTGTCCAAAAGATTATAGACATCATGTAGGGAGGCCAAATAACAGAGGACATAAAGCTCTAGGAAGGAGGACAGATCAGTAAAGGTTTAGAATTGAACTGGAAAAGCAATTCTAACCAAAGTCCACATTTAAGAGTCGATTAATAAATTACAAGTAAAATATGAAAGAGGTAACTCAGAACTTCACAGCTTTACTGAGATAACATACAGTTCATTCTTTCCAGTGTACGATTCAACGATTTTTAGCATATCTGACGCAATCACAATCAATTTTAGAACATTTTTCACCACAAAAAACAAGCTTTTTCTTTCAACAAACACTACCCATTTCCCCCAATTTCCTGTCTTAGGCAACCCTAATCTAATTTATTTTTAAAGATTTGCCATACGTAACTACTTCAAACAAATGAAATTATACATCAGAAGGTCTTTTACGGCTGGCTTTTCCTAACGATATTTCAAGGCTCATCTGTGCTAAAGCATGGGTCAAGTCACCCTGTTGATGGCAAAACCGTATTTCACTGCGTGGATGTGCCACATTTTGTTTCTCTAGCTCCCGGCTAATGGACATGTGGGAGTGTGAGGCATTTATGCTTTGGAGGTATTATAAATACTCATCATGCTATTATGAACACCTGTACACACAATTTTATAATAACATATGTTTTCATGTCTTGGGGTATTTAGTTAACGCTGGAATTTCTGGGTCATAAACTGTATGTCTAACATTTTGCAAAACTGCAAAGTTGTTGCATCATTTTACATTTCCAACAGCAACACATCAGAGCTCTAACTGCCCTGCACTCCCACCAACATTCTCCTTTTCACTGGAGCCGTCCGAGCAGGTGCAACGCTGCATCGCTTCGTGGTGCAGCTGCACGTCTCAGTGATGAACGACGATAAGCATCGTTTGTGTGCTTACTGGTCATTTGTATATCCTTGAAAAAAAGTCCATTAAATTATTTGTCAATTCTTAAACTGGGTCATCTGTCCTTTTACTGTTGAGTTATAAGTTATATATTCCTTATATACTAGAGACAAATCTTTTATAATACATATTATTTGCATATTATTCCCATTATGTGGGTTTTCTTTTCCATTTCTTTTGTTTTTTTCCCCTTCTAGCTTAAGTGTATCAGTTTTCTTTGTGGCTTTCTGTAAACAAAATCCAATTTTCACTTGAATTAAAGAATTTCATTGACTGTATAATACATTAAACACCCAAATTCACCCCCATGTTGACTTATAGTTACATTAGCTTTGCAATTTGATTACATTAAAGACAACTGATCATTTGAAGAAATTTTCTAAGATCAGCTGTAACTACATAAACCTAATATTTAGGTTAGCAAGCAACTTAAATTTTAAAGACATTATTGTTAAAATAGTCAATTTTGGCTAACCTACCCTAAACATGACATCAAAATTTCAAGAACAAGTAGAGTGGGTTAAACATTTTTATCCAGGTAACAGTAAAATACGGTTTATTACTGATCTTTGTTTGATAATTATTAATTTCTAAGTAATCTAGAGAAGACCTTATTATAAAGGTTCATCCTTATATGTAAAAAGCATGTATTTTAATTAAGCATTCCAGGATTTAAGAAGCCCAAGTGAGTATTTTCTTGTAAGATGACTTCAGTAGCCAATGTATCCGAAAGTCAGATAGACTTCATAGCCACACAACACCTTTGACACCACATTTAGTTCCATGACTATTCACTTGCAGTGGCTGCAAAACATGGAACAATTTTTGAGAGAAATTTCAAATCAAGTTTTAAAAGTCTCTATTTTTTTTTTTAAGGAAAGGTGTAGGCAGGGATAAATGTGAGCAAGCAGAAAGAGAGAGGAGGAGGATGTATGTATTTATTTTTATTTAGCTCTTCATCTTGGCTGCCTCCCCCGGCCCGGGGTCTCAGACACCTGATGGCCTTCTCTGCGAGGGCACCAAAGCACATTGTTTTAAAATTAATTTAAGCAGTAACCGTATTTACTGTCAAAACGATATAAACGTCCAAGTGTTAAAAAGGAGAAGGGAGCCTAGCAGACAAAGCCACTGCACAGTCCACTTGCACACCTAAGGATCCTGGGTCAAGACCCAGGACCAGGGGGAGCAACCAAAATGAACCACCAAACAAAAAAAACGTTTCTTCCTCCTTTCTCTTCCTGCACACCAGCACCTTTCCTTAAAAAACAGAAGAGGGGAAAAATGAGCACTTTCTAGGCAAAAAGCCTTATTTTATGACTGCTTCCATGACCCCAGACAGCAGGGGAGTACCAAACAAAATGGTTGCTTACACAATGACCACGAATATCAAAGTCAATTTTGGCCCAAATTACTATTTAAGATAGAAGAGTCAATTCTGCATCCTAGATATATTTTATGCAAAACAGTGGCAGTATGGACTGTTTACTTTCCAATGATGCAAAACTCAATCACTTGGCAATGTATTAGAATTTATTTTTAACCAAATAAAAATCTGAACTATTTCAAAGCAATATAATAAATTATTTTTAAAGACCAGTGATGTCAATTCAAGAAATATCTTACTACGTGAAAATTAATTTTACTGATCTAGGTCCATCAGGCTCAAATCTTGAAGCAACTCACATCTTGATATCAGAACAAATGCCAAAGGGCTACGAATCACACACACACCCCTTCAAAAACTTAAATTTCTTAAATTTTTTTTTAATTTTTTTTCAATTGCAGTAACTTTTTTTTTGCACATTAAAATAAACTCATATGTGTGGGCCCCCATGTGTAGTTTCCCCATTTCTCAGATATATGTCAACACTCCCTGCCCTCCACCGCATCACC
Source organism: Solenodon paradoxus (assembly GCA_004363575.1). Lineage (NCBI taxonomy): Eukaryota > Metazoa > Chordata > Mammalia > Eulipotyphla > Solenodontidae > Solenodon > Solenodon paradoxus. Next base: position 56,455 of record RJWH01004323.1, on the reverse strand, counting down.
AAGTGTTCTTCATCACTGTCCAGTGGGGTCCACCACCACTTGCCCCCACATCCCCCTGCCCATTCCCTATTGGTAACCTCAGTGCTACTGCAAGTGTCCAAGGGTTGGTTTTGTTTCATCTGCTCCTCTGTTTTTTTATATTCACATTTTACCTTTGAGTGAAGTCATCTGGTCTCTATCTTTCTTCTTTTGACATATTTCATTTAGTATAATCACCTCTAGTTCCATCCATGTTGATTCAAATGACAGGATTTCAGCTCTGCTAAGGGCTGTGTAGTGCCCATTTTGTTTGTGTGTGTGTGTGTGTATGCACCACATCTTCTTTATCTATTCATCTGACATTGGGCACTTAGGTAGCTTCCAGTTCTTAGCTATTGTGAATAGGGCTGCAGGAAACATGGGGGTGCATAAATCTCTGTGAATTGGTGTTTTTGTATCTTTTGGGGAAATACCCAGAAGAGGGAGGGTGGGATCATATGGGAATTCCATCTTCAACTTTTTGAGAAATCTCTACACTGATTTCCATAGAGGTTGCACCAATTTGCACTCCCAACAATGTAAAAATGCTCCATTTTCTTCATATCCCCGCCAATATTTATTATTTCCAGACTTTTGGATGATATGCAGTCTCTCTCTCAGGTGTAAGGTGATAGCTCATTGTTGTTTTAATTTGCATTTCCCTGAGAGCCATGGAGCAGGAACATCTTTTCATGTGCCTATAGGCCATCTGTATGTCCTCTTCAGTAAAATCTCTCTCCAATTCCTCTTCCCACTTTTTGATTGGAATGCCTGTTTTTCTGGTATTGTTTGATGAGTTCTTTATTTTAGATATTAATCCCTTGTCAGAAATATGAAATGCAAATATCTTCTCCTGGTTAGTAGGCTGTCTTTTGCTTTGGTGATGTTTTCCGTCTCTGTGAGAAATTTTTCAGCTTGATGTAGTTCCAGGTGCTTATTTTTCTTTTTGTTTCCCTTGATGTCCAAGTTGGGTCCCCAAAGGCCTGCCTAAGGCTGATATCATGCAATGCCTTTCCTGTGTTGTCTTCCAAGAATATTATGGCTTCCAGTCTTATGTCCAAGTCTCTAGTCCATTTTGAACTAATTTTTGTGAATGGTGCTAGTGACCTAGCTTCATTCTTTTTCATGTGACTGTACAGTTATCCCAACACTATTTATTGAAGAGACTTTCTTTTCTCCACCATATGTTTTTGCCTTCTTTGTCTTAGATTAGCTGACTGTATGTGAATGGGTCAATTTCTAGTGAATCAGCTGTATTCCACTGGTCTGTGCCTCTGTTATTATTCTAGTATCATACTGTTTTGATCACTTTTGCTTTGTAGTATATAGCTCAATGTCTTTTTTCCCATAATTGCTTTGGCTATTCGAGGCCTTTGTAGTTCCATGCAAATTTTAAGATTATTTTTTGTTCTTGAGATTTTAATGGGGATTGCACTGAATCTGTATATTGCTTTAGGTAAGATGACCATTTTAATAATGTTGAGTCTTTCCAACTATGAGCAGAGGATGTCTCTTCATCTCCTTGTATCCTCCTCTATTTCTTTTAAGAAGGACTTGTAGTTTTCACTGTACAGGTCTTTCACCTCCTTTGTTAAGTATATTTCAAAATATTTGATACTTTTTACTCAAATTTTAAATGGTGAGGTTTCCTTGATTTTATTTTCTTCTAGTGTGTTTTTTGTCTAAGAATACAACAAAATTTTGTGCATTAATTTTGTAGTCTGCCACTTAACTATATTCATTGATGAGTTCTAATAGTTTTCTGAGTATTTTTCAATATATAATCATGTCATCTGCACCTTATGATAGTTTTACCACTTCCTTTCCAAATTTGTATTCCTTTGATTTCTTTTTCTTGCATAATTGCTCTGGCTAAGACTTCCAGAACAATGTTAAACAGCAGTGGTGAGAGTGGCTAGGTTTGCCTTGCTTCTGACCTTAGAGAAAATACTTTGAATTTTTTGCCACTGACTATGTTAGCTGAGGGTTTGTTGTATATGGCCTTATTATGTTGAGTTATGTACCTTCTATGCCCATTTTATGTAGGGTTTTTATCATAAAGGGTGTCGAATCTTGCTGAAAACTTTCTCTGAGTCTACTGATATAATCATGACATTTTTCTCCTTGCTCTTGTTGATATGGTGTATGACATTAATAGATTTACATATGCTGAACCATCCTTGTATACCTGGGATAAATCCCAGGTGGTCATGATGGATGATCTTTTTGATGCATTCTTGGATTCAGTTTGATAATATTTTGTTGAGAATTTTTGCATCTATGTTCATTAGAGATACTGGTTTGTAATTTTCTTTCTTGGTGACATCTCTCAGTTTTTGGTATCAGTGTGATGTTAGTCTCACGGGAAGTATTTGGGAGTGTTCCCTGTTTTTCAATATTTTGGAAGAGTTTGAGAAGAATGGGTATTACTTTTCTCTGATATTATTTCTTGATGATGTCTCGTGAAGCACAATTTTTTAATTTTGCTGAAGTACAATTTACCTTTTTTTTCTTTGGTTGTTCATGCTTTTGGTGTTACATGGAAAAAAATTGATTAGCATCTTCTAAAAATGTTATCATTTAGTTTTATTCAGTTAAATTTGAGGTGTAATGTGAGGTAAAAGTTCAACTTCATTTTTTTTTTTTGCATATGGAAGTATCTTCTGCAATGCTACTTGTTGATAAGACTGTTCTTTTCCCACTGAAATTGGCTTCATACTTTAGATAAAAATCAATGAACTACAAAAGTAATAAGGCATTTTTTGCTGAACTCTTAATTCTCTTCCTATTTACCTATATGTCTAGTGTTATACCAGTCACACTGTTAGTTTATTTTTTTTCCAATAGCTCATAGAGAAAACATGCTTAACTAGAATTTTGAAACTATTTGATGCAATGAGTATGAATTATACTTAAATTTAGTGCTATTAACAAAGAACATTTTTGCTCTAAGTATAAAAGTTGGTGAGAACAGAATTTTAACCTTAAAAGACTATCCAACAGGAAATTTGGAAACTACAATGGGACCAGCATTTGAAAGGCAGAAATATCCCTTCTGAAAATTTAACTTATAACCACCATGACAAAAAAAATGAATGCAATGTTCATTATAAAGTTAACTTGAGAATAAATGCTACTGGTAAGAGGGAAAACTTAGTGGAACAAACATCTAAAGAAATGAGTAAACGAAAATTCATTTAGACTTTATCTTATAGTGGTTTTAGAACTCTTTACTATAAATGTATCCGGTGTGAGAATTCAAAATGCTACCTATAAAATAATGAAGCCATAGACTAAATGAAAACATTCTTCATGCTTATAAAAACAAAGGTTAGCACATTTTGTACCATCCCCACCATTTGCAAGAGAAGCATCATAAAGAAGAATAACACAAGGAAAGAACCCTAGATTGGGGAGTTAGGAAGCTACTTAGAGGAGCAAGAAACCATAAATAAGAATGAGAAGAGTTAATAAGTCATAGAAAAGTCTGATAAGAAATTAAAGTATAAATTTTCCACATATGATGAAACCTCTATTAGACTGATGCTGACGGGGGAAAAAAATAAGGAGTTTCCTCTAACAACTAAATTTACTTCTACAATGTAAATTAACAAATAAAGAATACTGTAGGGTGATTTGCGCATGAATGCAAAAACCCTAAGCACAGACACTGACGGTTAAATTTATAACAACAGGAACTCTGAAGAAAGATATTTTCAGTAAGTGGTGCTTGGTCAATATGAAAAAAAAATGTATCTAGGTATCCATAGAAAAAAATGCATGTGGGCATGTGCTGGTGCCTCAGGCATTAGGCTGGCAGGTAGGGTGTAGACCATGTAAAGCTCCAGAACCAGCATTTGTAGACCCAGGGCTGGGGGTGAGGGGGCAGGGGATCCACCAAATTAAGCAAATAAATAAAAGTACCATCTCTAGCACACCCTGGTGGAGCACCAGCTATGTCAATCCCCTCTGAAGGGACACAGACCTCAAATCCCCAGGTTTCAGTTCGGGGTTCTTGGGGAAACAATCAGTGCGAACAACTAAATACAAAAATAAAATGCTTCTTCCTCCTCTCTCTTCCTGCCTCCTGACTACTCAACTTCATTCCTGCCTACACCTTTCCTTTAAAAAATAAGAGTACTTCCTCTTCCTTCCTTAAAAATGCCTCTTCCTCTCTCCTCTTTAAGATGTATCCGAACTCTTATCTTACACCACTTACCAAAAAATATCCCATGTGAACTACAAATCTGAACGTGAATAAAACTTCAAGATAATTACATAGAGAATGTCTTCAAGATTTAAGATAACCAAAGAGTTCTTAAACCAGGCACGGGAATGTCAATTATTAAAAAAAAGGACTGAGAACTACATTAAAATCGAGCACTTACACACCTCAGAAGATATCAAGAAAGTAAAACGGCAAGTCACAGGGAGGGAGATATTTGAAACATCAATAGCTGAAAATGGGCTTGCATCTAGAATATATTTTTTAAAGCTCTATTTTTAAAGTCCATTTTACTATTCTTAAAGGGAAGGTCCAGGCAGGAACTAAGGTCAGCAGAGACAGACAGGCAGACAGAGGAGGAGAAAGCATTTGCTTCTTTAGTTGTTCATCTTGGTTTTTTCCCAACTCTGGGACATGAACCTGGGTCCTCGGGATGTACATGACTGTGTCCGGCAGACTTACCCATTAAGCCGTCAAATGTGTCAGTCAATTTTTAATCATAGACAACATAATTTTTGTAAATGGGCAAAAGACCTGCAAAGATTCTTCAAGAGAACATAATCCAAATAGTTCACGAGCTGACAAATACATAAAAAGGTGATCTTCCTTACTAGTCATCGGAAAATGCAAGTTAATCATGACGCGCCAAAACCTAAAGTTAACAATAAAAGTAACAATTCCAAATAGTGATAAAAATGTAAAAAAAATAAAAAAGGGCACTTTTGAACAGTGCTGGTCAGACTATAAATGAAAGCACAGTAAAACACGAGAAAAGTACTTGTCAATTAGCAAAGAAAGGTTGAGACTCTATGTCCCAGCAATTCCATTCTTAGATATATTCCAAAACCATGAATACATGTCTACCAAAGACGCACACAAGAACATCTGCACAGCATTATTCATAAGAGCTATAAAGTGAAAACAACTCAAAAGTCCATCAATAGCATGAATTTATAAAGCATAACCTATTCATATCATGAAAAACTATATAGTAATGAAAATTAACAACTAGAGGTGGATCCAGCCACCAAAACAAATCTTATAAAAGACAACGTTAGGCCTGCCTTGGTGGCACAGCAGTTGGGTCAATCACCTATGAAGGATGCAGATCACACACTCCTGGGTTCAAGTCCTGAGCCTGGGGTAACAGCAAGTGTGAACAGCTAAACAAAAAATAAAAGTGCTTCTTTCTCCTCTGTCTTCCTACCTGCCTTCATTACTCCCTGCACCTTTTCTTTAAAAAAAAAAAAAAGTTAGCTGAAAGAAGTTAGACACAAGAATGCATATTATATTATTCTATACATATAAAATTCAAAAACAGGCAAAACTATACTATGTGAAAGAAGTCAGAACTGAGGTTTACTTTTGGGAAGGAGAGAAAAGCAAGCATTAAAGAGCATCTGGGGAGGTTTCTGGAATGTTTAAATGTTCGACTTCTTCACCATTATGGTGGATATATGGGCGATAATTTATAGAGTTGCATAGTTATTATTTATCCATGCATCTCTATGGATGTCATACCTAAATAAAATTTTAAAATACTTTAACAAAAATAATTTCGATAAAAAATTTAAAATATGTAAGATTTATACACACTCACACATACAGCTAACACACATACAGAGAAAAGTGCTGGGGGTACACAGAGATTTAAAAGATCACAGAACCTACCAACTAATTGTTAGATTTAATTTGGATCCTGACCTAAACAAACTTAAAAATATATACATACCTATGACATTTATGAAATAATTAGAAATTTGAACATAGACAAGGTATTTGCTATTACAAAATTATCTGCAAAAAAATTTAAGGTGTAATGTGGTTGTGACTGAAAAAAAATTGTTTTCCCTTTAGAAACATATTGACTAGGCACCCTGGTGGCCCATCAGGTAAGGCCACCAGATGCAATTCTCACATACCCCAAGGGCCCAAGCTGGGGTCGGGCGGCACAGGGTGGGGGATACAGGTAACAGCCAAGATGAACGGGTAAATAAAATACATGCTGTCTTCCTCCTGTCTCTTCGTGCCTGCCTGCCTCTGAGGGCATTCGTTCCTGTCTGCACCTTTTCTTTGGAAAAAAGAAACATTCTGACCCGTGCACCCTGGTGGGGAAGCAGTTGGCAGTAGCAGTCCATATACATCCCAAGGACCCAGGTTCGCGTTCTGGGACCAGGAGGAACAACCAAATTGAACTAAATAAAATGTTTCTCTCTCTTTTTCTGCCTGTACTTTTCCTTAAAAAAAAAGAAAAACATATTGACTAATTACAGATGAAATGTTATGAGGACTTGGATTTGCTTCAAAAGAGTACAGAAGAAAAGTAGGTCAACATACAAAATTGGCCATAAGATGTTAAAAGTTGCAGCTAAGTAATGGATATATGAGGGTTCACGATGCTATTCTGTCTAGTTTAGTATATATTTTAAATTTTCCATGATAAAAAATAAAAAAATCCTTTCAGGTAATCCCTTTAAATGGGGACTAAATTTTCATTACCAAAGACAGTCTAATTGGAGTATCTTTAAGAAAAATACAAACTATGGGAAGTACTAAAGAAAAAGAGTATCTTTGAAAACAATGCTCTGATACACCAGAAGCTTATTAACAGGATCTTTACTGACCTAACTGATGCTGCTCTACTCAGATACCCTTGATTTCTGTTCATCTGTCTAGGTCGTCAGACTAATAACTGATTCTCTCATCTTATACAGCTTTGTTGTTGTCCAGAATCTTGTGCAGTGCCTTTCAACAGCAGGTACACAGAGATATTTACTAAATGAATAGATTAATAATTTTTTTTTTACTAAATCCTTACTCAAGTATCCTTCAAATAATGATATTACCTGGCATCAAAAGATAATTACCTGATGATATTTAATTATGTACTAAATAATATATAATAGCATATGAGTATATAATATAAAAGTATCATGAAAATTATAAGAGCTTAAGAACTATTTAAACAGTGATGACCTATGTATCTTTTTGCATCTTTTGAAATTAAAACTTTAAAAACCAGTTTCAAAAAAAATAAATTTAGCAAGACTTACCTAGCAGGGGGGATTCCTCTCTTAAAAAGATCCACTCTTACTTTTTCTCCCACGTGTCTATAAATCTCCACTATAGCCAATACTGCGGCATCTCTCACCTGTCAAAGAATTCAGAACTTAAAAGAGAAACTTAAGTGAGATAAAATTCTTTACTTCATGGTAACAGTATACTAGCTCACTAACTTGAAGCTCCAAGTTGATTTTAATGCCTCTAAGCCCCAGAGAAATGATGGCTGGTCATTAACAAAACTGAAGAGGACCTGCTAAGAATCCCCTCTAAAATCTTATAAAAGGGTCTACAGTAGAAACCTAAGAAACATGTTAAATAAAAGTTAATAATGTGACTTCAACAAAAATCTACTTTAAAAAAAACTGTGAAAAGTCAGTAATTGCATCGGTATGAATCTTTACCATGATTAATAGTTTCTCCTGGAATAAAAAATGCCTTTCAATAATGTGGCCTGAACTCAAAAACTATTTATATACCAATACTCATAGCATCTTTACTCACAGTAGCCAAAACATGGAAACAACCCAAATATTCACCCATGATAAATGGATGAACAAAATGTGATATATACACAGAATGGAATGTCACTCAGTCTTAAAAGAAAAGGAAGTTCTGATACTTGATATAACATGGATGAACTTTGAAGACATTATGCTAAATGAAATGTGCCAAATAGAAAAGGACAAATATTACGTGGCTCCACTTTTAAAAGAGATCTAGAGTTATCACATTCACATGGGGAGGAAGTAAAATGTGGCTGCCAGGAGCTGCAGACCGGGGGACGGGCCCTCACGCTCCACTCAGGTGGTCTCAGCCGCACACGGATGGGTTGACGCTGAACAGCAGTATGAACGCACTAACTGCGCCAATGAACTGAATACACAGAAGAAATTTCCCATTAAATGTATGTGAACGCCATGCATTTTAAACAATGTGAGCCTTCAGACAGGAATCTGGAGACTAGCTGGCTTCCTCGCTCAGCTCACTGTCAAAAGAGCAAATGAAGAGACAGTAAAACTCTACAAACTTCCAGGGGCACAGTTCAAGCCTAAATGCAGGGACCACCTTATCCAGGGCTATTCCAAATGCCCAAGCTGTGCCACAAAGGTCAAGGAGAAATTCAACAATCCAGAAGGGACAAAATTCAGAACATGCCCTGGTGGTATGCCTGTATCATATACAACTCGGGTACAAAAATTTCTCACAAGTGATATAGCACTGGTACAAATTCCCTGTTAAATAGGGTTTAAAACTGTTAACAAAAAGTTGTTATCCAATCACATTCTTGAATAAAGAAAAGATGCCATCCTTACAATTAACTTACAGGAGGACTCTAAACCGGAATCCATGTTCTTTGCTATGAACTTTCAATTCCAAGAACTCTCCTTTAAGTCTCATTCATCCTTAAAATACTATCTGAACAAATGGCAAATTTAAGCAACTTACACAAATATAACATTTTTTAAAAAATAAAGTTTGTGAACTTAAAAAAAAAAGCTGAAGTGAAACTTGATTCTACCACTTCCCTCCATTCTTTTCTTAAAAAAAAAAAAAAAAAAAAGGAATAATAGCACTAGAAAGGAGATAGCCAAAATATTAATCAGTGCTTAAATGTAAATAAAATTTTACCTGACTGTTGGAATCTCCAAATAGGATACACAAATGTGGTACCAATTTGCTGAGCACTAGTGGCTGAGCCCCAAAACTAAACATAATAAAAAAGAAGAGAGAATTTCATTTTAATCTAATGTAAACAAAATGGCCTTACACTTTCTTCTTATCTGCATCAATAAGACAAGAATGGCGGGCAGCATGGACACACATTACTAAAACATGAATGGTATGAGGTACAAGCAAAAACTAACTCTAAACAATGTGAAATATGCAAACTTGAATGATAATGAAAACTGTCAACACATGATAAACAGAGCAAAATGTTCAACCGATGGCACTCTTAAACCTACCAACTTATTAATCACTCAAGAAAATTTGACCTTTTGTTTTAAAATATTGGCTTAGACCCTGGGTCTCAAAAATTTTGCATTCCAATAAAACAAGTGAATTTAAAGATCTGTCTTAAAGCTTATTCATATTTTGATGAGGTCATGGGTTGAAAGCAAATGACAGGTTAGCCAAAAACCACAAAAGCTCTGCAGAGTGAACGCACTTACAAGCTCTAGGTGGCAGAAAGAACTATAGAGGAGTAAAGAAAATAAATGAAGGTATAGTTAGAGAAAAAGAAGTAACACTACGTGAAAAGTCGAAAGGTACTATATATTATGTATCTTACTGTACAAAACTTAAAAACATAACCCAGAAAGAAAACAAAAGTCCAGTTCAAACTCTCTTCAGACTGACGGTCTGAGTTCCGTGGTATCTATAGTTCTGCCTGATTCACTGTCCTGTTAACTGGGGCAAGTCTGCTCAGTCTATGATTTCGGCAGCCACCACAGTGCTCTAAAAGTCTACGGTCAACTAGTAAAAGCAGGCTAGAGGAAACGGCTACCTGAAAAACGACTGAGGTAAAGCAAGTCCAAATTGGGAGCGATCAGAAATCTATCCTAAGTTGGCATATTTGTTATACAACCATCTATTATTTGCATGGAAAATATTAATACACTGAAACATAGAAAATACTCATCATTGACTAAAAAATGACTATTTAAAATACTCACAAAAACTAACAGATAGAGGTACCAAATAATAACGTTTACCAAAGATCATTTAAAAACTAGTGGCAATCTGTTGTTTCCAAAGACTTCCGTAAGCTTTGCTGAAATGAACTTTTTCTTTCAGAAAAATGAAAAAACATAAGCCAGCTATTTTCAGTTATCATAAAACTTACATGTTTAAGGTTTCAATAAGACACAGACACACGCCTTCTCGAGACCGAAAATTCTTGTGCTTAAAACCAGAAGCCAACTGTTCCCAAATGTACTATTTGAAAGAAAAGTAAACATGTATAACAAAAAATTAAATTACATATTATAATCTTTTACCTTTTCTCAATCTGACTACCAACCTCAGTGATATAACTGATTTTCCCCATTCACTCCTCTAGAAGTTTTTCCATGCCAAATTTGTGTTAACACTGCTCTCATATTTTAATATCTTAATTACATCAATAATGTTTATTTTTGCAATTACCTTTCATTTTAGATTTAAATTACTCCCAGAAAAACTATGTCCAATGTCTCAAAATTTCTTAGACTTTCCAAGGACGCAGACGCTCTTCTAAGCTCCAGGAACCTTCAACAACACCGCCACCACCGCACGCCAGTGGCCCAGACAGCATGAAAGAGGCCCGATGGTGCCCAGCAACTGCTACAGACTGTCACGTGCAACAGGCTTCTGCGATTTTTATAAATTTAGGCTTTTTCCTTCTACCACTGGATCCAAATACAGAAATCAATTTGGGTAAGTCATTTCATTGCTACCCACAATAATTTTCCTTTGTAAATAGAAATTTGTATGCATAAAGCTATACAAATAATGCCACACTATTATCTAGGTTTAGCATAAGGAGGAATCTAACTTTTCAAAACATTTGATTTCTTCACATTTAGAAACACCACCTTTTGCTATTTACTAAATTCGTGTATAAACACACACACACACACACACACACACACACACACACACATCCTAGATTCTGTATTCTTTCTGGACTGTATTCAGTTCTACTAATATTTCTCTCTGCCAAGCTTTCTGGAAAGTAACATGGAAATTCACAAAAAAAAGATTTTAAATGTGAATAATACAATTCCGCAATACCACCTCTGGAACTCTATTTGGTATATAATTATATTTATGTCCAAAGATACATGTAGAAAGATACTTTTTAAAGTATTATTTCTAATAATACCATGTCAAAAATAAGTTAAATTTGAATCAATAAACAGTATTAAAGGACATCCACCAAAATGTTAACACCTTAGTTCTAAGTTATAAACTATGTGAGAAAAATTTACTTTTACAATTCAGTACTTTGGAATTTCTATAAAACATGTAATTAAATTTTTTTTGAACTATTATAAATGATAATTTTAATATCCTTGTATACATTTTTTTCTAATTAACTAGTGTTATTGTTTAAATCTTGTTTACACATACATTTGTGTTCTCTTTTCAAACATTTCCCCCTAAGGGCAAATTTTTTTCTACAGCATTCATAAAACACATCACTGGCATAGAATATATGCCTTGTATAAGTACAAATACCTCTTTAAATAAAAAAAATATTTCTGGCTCTGAAGAGTTACAAAAATGTATACAACATTCAGTAATTTTCAGAACAATTTTTCTCACTGAACACTATAATTTGCAGGTAAGGACACCAGGAAACCCTACAAATAATATACACAATATATTATTAAATCTCTTAAAATCTATATTTTTTCTATATATTTTTTGTGTTTCTAAAATAGCATTTTAAAAGAAAATAACAAAAAGCAAAAAGTCAAAAAGTTAAATATTAACATATTATCTTAACTTGTTTAAAGCTTCAGCAACAACTGTGTACAATCTCAGCTTCCGTGTCCCCTGGGCACTCCTGGTTTCAGGCGACAGCCTCTATCATTACTGTAGACCACAGGCGAAATCTGAATTTTAGAATGCATGCCTACCATAGGTGGGGCTACTTGATCCATTAACTTCAACATCAGAGTCTGAGCTTCCTCTCGAACCTTGTCTCTGGCGTCTCCCATTCTGTCTATTAAAGCTACAATAACTAGAGAAAGGAAGGGGAAAGATTAGGTATTCACAGTACATCTCCATCACAAACTGTATTTTATACAATTACAAAGAGCAATTGCTGTCATACACAAAAAGTCGTAAGGTAAACAAAGTTTTAAGTTCTTCACGTGAGAGTCCAACTGAAAATAACTGAGAATCCAGTTTGAAGAGAATACATACAGTATGACTTCCAATTAGAATAACATCTGAAAACCAGGCAGAACTAAATATTATTCTATATTGACACGTACAGATGGTCAAACTCGACAGCAGCAACGGATGATTATACCAAAGTTCACGACAAGGGCGACCTCTGGTAGAAGAGGGAAGCAACTCAGGGTCAGTGGGGTTCTAGGTTCTAGGTTCTAGGTTCTAGGTTCTTGGCCTAGGCGCAGCATGTGTGGGTTTTATAATGATCTTTAAATTGTCAATGTTTGATATGCTTTCTTCTGAATGTCTCACCTATTACTCAACTGTCCCTGAGACTGAGGTCTTTCTCTATATTCAAAACACTGGCACCTCTGTGAAAGGAGGCAGGAAAGGCAAGTAAGAGTCCATTCTTGCAGAGCTTTCATTTAAAAGCTTCTGTAACTATAAATCAACATCATTCCACAAAGAAATAATATCCACCAAGGGTTTGGTACTAAAGTCAGTTCACCGAGCAAAAATATCTCAAGGTCAAATTATCTTTCTGCAAATTACCATTATCACTTAGTGTGGTGTGATTAGGCACATGACTCCGTTATTTAATCTTCTGGTCTTTTATTTCAATTAAAAAGTGTCTGCAGCAGTACTCACCTCAGATTACTGAAAACTGAAAAGGAGAATATGTGTAAATAAGGCAGAGAGAAGGACACAGAGTAAGCACCCTACAGTACTGCTACCTACTATGCCAGTCATCTGCAGGTTCAAAAGCAAAGAAAGTAACTTCACATCTCTTTTGCCTTACACCACCAGTCTATCCCAAACACTGAATCACATTTAAATCTCAAAGTAATCCGAGGAAACAGAGCAGGCCCACTTGGCAGAGGTCCAGAGGGATTAAAGACCTGGCCCATGGTCATACAAATGGCAATAGTGAAACTAATTTCCAGGATTTGAAAAATCACACGATATTGGGGTCTAGTCAGACCTATTTCCATTTACTTGTAATTAAGGTGTTTTGGGTGCGTGGGTATGTTCTTAAAACCACATAACAATGTGAAAAGAAAAAAAAAAAAAGCACTTCTTTTCTAAGACGTGGAATTTAATTGCACAAATGAATGAATGCTGGTCTAAGCAGGAATTCACTTCAATATTAAAACCTAAGTTTATAAAATAAAATTTAAAAACTCACACAACATAAAACTCAGCATTATAGCTACTAAATTTAAAAAAAAAAACAACTTATTTACATTAGAATCCCTTAATACTTTTTTAAAGTCAGAGCAAGATTTTATTTTGGATTAAAATTATCTTTTTAATGTTTATAAAATTGAGATCCTTTAATGAAATCATTTATCATAAAGCCAGGGTTGATGATTAGTGGTAAATGTAAACTTTATAAAATTTTTTGGTGGAAAATCTTATTTTCCACAGCACATGTGGTCACACACACAAAAAAATGTATATATTCTATATTAAAGATTCAGTAACATTAATATAGCTCAGATTCTTTTTGAAACACTGCCCAAGACTGAACATGAATCTCAAATTCTCTAAAGCATCTCTTCACTTTTAATGTGGAAAGATAAAACTTTCAGCATATAATTTAATTCAATTCCTTCCATTTACAGAAAGACTCAAAGAGGTTTGGCTAAGGTCTAAGACGGCAAACAAGAAAGCTAACTCTAGGACTAAGTCTCGTACTGTATCTAAGAATACAGAGATGTTCTTATTTCTCCTCAGACTGAATGAATCTTTTAAAAAAGTACAGGTGGTGGGAGTGCAAACTGGCACCGCTTTATGGAACTCAGTATGGAAATACATTAAAAAAACCGAGAATGGAAATCCCATATAATCCTGTCATCCCAATTCTGCTTATTTACCAAAAAACACAAATACACTGATTCACAGAGATGTATGCACCCCCATATTTACTGCATCATTATTTACAACATCCAAGAATTGGAAACTACCTAGGTGCTCATCACCAGATGAAAAAAGAAGATTTAGCACATATGCATGATGGAATACTGTATGCCCGAAAAACGTGAAACCCTGTCGTTTGCAACAGCATGGATAGAATTGGAGGGGATTATGTAGGTGGAACAAATCAAAAGGAGAAAGACAAATACTGGAGGATCCCACTCATATGTGGAATATAAAGAAAAAAAGTAAAGGAACAGACAATACATAAACCAACTCTTGAACATTCACAACAGAATTAACAATTACCAGTGGGGAATGGAGTAAGGGAGTAGGAACCAGGAGGGGCGTCCAGCAGACACGGTGAAGGACTCTGGGTAATTTGGTGGACGACAGGGTGTGTTGTCATGTATCTGAGGAATGGGGAACCTGCACATATGAGTTTTGTATTATTTTGTAAATCAATGGTGCCTCAACAAATATTAAAAAAAAATCCAGAGGGAAAAGAAGTATACAGATACTTTACCTTGTTGTAGATAATGTCACACAAATTAAAAACAATATACGAATAACTTTTCATATATAAAGAAAATAAGCCATTAAATGGGTAAAAAGCAGGTCGTCAATAAATGGTAGCAAAGCTGTGAAGAAACTTTCCTAATACATCACACTGACTCTCAAGTAACCCTAAGCTCAAGCTTCACTAAGGACAAAGATGAGCATTAGGGCCCAAAATAAAACCAATGTTGACAGTCATGCACAGGAATAACTAGAAAGAGTAGGAGACTGACAGATACTCGGACACACACAACAATATGCAGAAATTTGGGAAACACAAACGAAAAACCCTAACCAACAAAAGCAATTTAATGTAATTTTTAAAAAACGTGCAGGCAGGAATGAAGGCAAACAGTCAGGCAGGCAGGGAAAGGAGGATGAAGCACTTTCATTTGTTTTATTTAGCTGATCAACTTGGTTGCTCCCCACAGTACTGGGATTTGAACCCGAGTCCTTGGGATGCACAGGGTCTGTGGTAAGTTGGAGGCAGCAGACCCAACCACTACTCTATCAGGGCGCACCGATATAATGTTAATTTGTTTTCTATTTCAGGATATAAAAATGACGATGTTAAGGAAAATTCAGTGGAAGGCGAGGTTGATCTGAAAAGCTTCAGATGCTGAAATCGGAAGCGAATCTTTTTCTAAAAGAGAAGGAAGAAACCATGGAGAAGAGGAGATTTCCAAAAGAAGTGACCACACAGTCGGCATAGAGAAGCCAGGATGAGGGGAGTGAGTGCATCTGAGCAGACTGAAGAGTGTCTGCACGAGTACGTGAGGCAACCGAGACGGAGACGGGACACAGACGGCGAGAAAATGGAACAGCAGGGACTGAGAACAAGCAGCAAGCTCTACGCTGCTCCTGACACTGACTGCCTGGGTGTGAGTGGCCAGTTCATCAGACCCGCTCTGGGCCTCCTGCACCTGAAGAGTGTGTCAGTCATACCTGCAATTACTCTCAAGTTTCAACTTGACCATGAGCTGCCACAGAGCAGGGGCCACCAACACCAACACCGAGTCCGGGGTACGGGAGAGTGGGACACCGAGCAGCTGCACGAGCTCTCCTGCCGCATTGCTGTGTCTCCACCAGGGCTCCAAGTTCGGAGGGGATGGGGACACTCAGGAATTGGGAAGTTCGTGACCCAGACAAAAGGAAGTTACAGCACAGCTTCAGTCAATAATTACAAGCAGGGATGGGAGAGGAGCACTGGCAAATCTGGGACAGCGTTTCAAGAAAAGCCCCAATTATGGATTTTCATGTAAAACTTTCTAATTTTAAACACTGATTCAAATGTTTTAAGAAAATACATAAGCAAGATATATTTGCATAGCACAGTTTTTACCACCTATTGTAAGACTTTAAGCTGAAGGCTGGCACAGTAAAAAAAAAAAAAATCACCTTTCAGAAGATACACACAGAATGAATTGGAACCGGGCACTGATTAAAAGGAAAAATAGAGACAGGTAAATGCACTAAGACGCTTCTCTAGAAAGGACAGTTAGATAATAAAAGAAAAGAAACTGGCAAGACCCATCAGAGCCACCTGTAGAGTCCCGCCTGAGCGCTAACCAGGGAAGGCACCACACTGGTCTGCTCTGCTTGGAGGCACGGCGGCGGCTCAGGGCCAGCACACACATTCCCGTCTTCATGAAATAAACACTTTACAACAGTCTGAAGAAAATCATTTCATGTTTGCTGAATCTAATGGTTAAAATCTGGGCCGCATATATTTTTTGCTGTAATTAATCTTTACTATATTTTATAAAAGACTGGTCTGCAACAGTCAAGCAATGCAAAAACTGGCCCTTCACCACGGATAGTCTGAAAATGGTGGTGTACACAGTATTATGAATTTTTAACATGCTACCAAAAAGGAAAGAGCATAAAAATTTTTTTTTTCCTTCCCCTGGCCCAGGCTTTACACAGCCTGCATCTAAGCCACAGAGGGGTACATCACAGTAAAGAAATTTGAAAATATGAAGTAAAAAAAATCTACTGATAGTATATTCAGTCTGTTTTTGTTTTGTTTTGTGTTTTGGTCTCAAAGGAAATATAATTATTTCAGTAGGCTTAAAATCTTTCATGACAAGTAAAATAAAATGCTAACTAGCTGAATAACACAAAATGACACTTTTTCATTTATACAGAACTAAATCTGTTAAAAAGAAACTATGAGAAAAAAAGTCAGTATGTCAAGTCTTACAACGATTTTTAAATAAATTGAACTTACCCATTGGGACATAGGACTTAAATCGTGCTGATAATCTGTCCACAAAGGCACTTAAAATTTCCAATCCCATTAATGACACCTAGAGACAGAAATAAATGTAATGAGTACAAGCGACTAATGTCTCCTCTAATGTTGGCACAGAACCGCCGGCATGTGAAGACGGCCACGTGTCCATGAATATATCACCAAGGTTTTAAAACATGAGAGCAAAGTATTTTGAGACAAACCATCATGAGGCTGGGGCACCCTATTCACAAACCACTCAGTGATAATAACAAAGGCAATGTGTAAATATTCAGGGAGATAACAAGAACATATTTGGTAAAATGTTAGTAACTGATAAATTAGGTGAAGAGTACCCAGGAGTTCACTAATCAGACTTGCTACTTTCCTATAATATAGAAATGTTTCCTCCTAGATGAAAGCTAAAAATTAAAAGGGCACTTTTAACTACCTGAAATTCCAGCTTCTGTCTAGGATGGAGAAAGTAGGAAAAAACACTACTCTCACTCTAACAAGAAAAAGTCAAATAATCTACAGAATCCTAACTATTCTTCAATCTGTCAGGTGATGAATAATTAATCAGCCTGAAATCTAAGGAAAGGCAAACAAACCAAGGAGAAATGGGACATAAGCAGTAGGTCACATGTAGCAGAGAACAGAAGGAAAATGAAGTCACCGCACAAGTGGGCAGAAGAATCCAGCATATTTAAGTCATTAATAGCTGAGTGTGGGGCAGCATGAGGATACAGGATCCCTCTAGCCACAGACACAAGGCAAGTTCACACCCACTTGAGGCTTTTTCTCCCCAAACCTTCACTGTACACTCATAATTAAAACTGAGGGCAGGGTGGAGAGTGGAGAAGCGTGTAGTGACACAGGTCTCAGAGAAGAGAACGGCTGGCTACATTTCCTCTGCATGAAAGGCACAAAACTTTCCCATATCAGTGTCCTATAAGAATTAAAAAGTTTGCAGTTACTGAGGGAAAGACAAACACTGTCACCAGGACAGAAGGTAATGAAAAACACACATAATGAGTAAAGACAAAGCAACAAACAAAAATGCCCTCTGCCTCATGAGGACTGGCAGAAAACCACCCCAGGCTCAGACTCTCCAGGTGAGAGTCAGGATTTCTGATAAAGCCTCACCCCAAGACTCAGGAACAAAGGCTCCTGAGGCTGAAGAGGAATCAGGAAAACAGAGAACACGCCCAACACGCACAACCACATGGGCGACGGCAGTCAGAAGCAACCGCAGTCTACAGGGGAGCGCGTGGAGGAAAGCCCCCCGTGAAGACGACGGGGAAAGGAGGCCTCGGGCGTAGGCTGGAGCAGAAACACGGAGGACGCAGCAATTCCTCTTGCAGGTCTATACATACTCATAGGCGTTAGAGACAAAGACACCTGTATGCCAAAGTTCACTACAGCATTATTCTCAACAAGCAAACGGCGGGAAAGTCCACGTGTCTGTCAATTAATGAGCGGATAATCAAAACATGGTACATGTATTTAAGAGAATATTATTTGACCATAAAGAGGAATGACTGAAACTTGTCACACTATAGATGAACCTTGAAAACATGTTAAATGAAAAAAGTCAGTCACAAATGATCACATGTTGCATAGTTCAATTTATAAGGAATGTCCAGAGAAGGTCAATCTCTGTTGACAAAGTGGATTAGTGGTTGCTTAGACTAGAAGATGTGGGTAGATGGGGAAGAAGCTACAATAGGAGGTAAAAAGAAAAATGCAGGGTTCTTTTCTTAGAGTGACGAAATATTCTAAAATGGGCTTGCGTTGATGGTTATGCAGACTTGTGCCCATGAAGATACTAAAAATCAATGAATTGTATGCTTCGAATGAGTAAATCGTATTCTATATGAGTTATAGAAATAAAGCTGCTAAAAAAAAACATAACCAAAAATCCAGAAACAGACTCCTGATATGTAAAATTTAACAGACGACAAACAGTACCTCAAATCAGTAGGAAAAACTACTAAGATCTCACTTAGGAATCTATTCCTAAAATACACTGGCAAAATTATGAAAAGATATATGCAAAAACTGTTCACTGCAAGAAACGGGAAACAATCCTAATGTTCAACGATACAAAATGGGTTCAATAAACTATGATACATCCACACCACAGGGTACTATTAGCACTTTAAAAATGACAACTACTCTAATTCTGCTAGGCAGTCACCTTAAAAATATATTAAGTTAAAAAAGCAAGTTGGGGAAATGTATGTATATACAATAGATGGGGACTACAAATAGATATAATTATGTTTATTAAAAATAACAAAAATGGAAATATAATCAGATAAAATTTGATAGGAATAGGTAATAAGGAACAGAGAAAGAAACTAGATGATTCTGAAATACCTTCTTTATGCTAATAACTAATTTCACTGAAAACAAGCAAACTTTAATGTATACCCAAGTAAGCAGCATTACCACACAGAGACTGAACCCAGTGACTTGAAAATACAGTAATTTGACTATCTAATGAGAAACACTTTAAGGACAAAAACAAAACTCTGCAAAAAGAAACTGCCAGTGCTTTCAGAAATGATGTTGATAGGCAATACAAATAGAAGATAAATAATAAGTCTAAATTAGAATTGATATGAACTAATGATGTATTTTTCTTTAAAATTAACATAAAACCTAATTCTAACTATTTGGGGGAAAAATCTAGAAACAATGATCAAACAAGTAACAATGAGTACCACTAACTAGCATCCACATTGCAGTCTCCACATACCACTTTATAAGTAAAAAAAAAAAGAAAAAAAATTAAATTTAATAAAATGTTACTAACCCTGAGAAAGTTCCAGAATCTTTAGGGTCATTTCCCATTCTCTACTTCTTTCATCCCTTCTTACCTCCGAATCACAACTGGACATATCTGAGTAATCTGATGTCAGCAGACTCACATGCAAGTCCTCATCTTGGCTACAAAGTTTCAGCTCAATATAAGGTTAATGTTCCCTATAGTTTAAATCAGAAAGGTTGTCAACCAACAAGAACCCAAGGTAACTGGAGGAGAGAATGATTGCCTCCAACGCAAGAGTCACAAGGAACCGGCAGGGCCTCCTGGCTGAGGAAGCCGAGGCGCTGGTCTGCAGAGCATACATAAAGCCCAGGCCTGGGGAAAAAGCAAAAATAAAGATGCTTCTGCTTTTCCCTTCTCTCCCCAACCTTTCTTCCTTCCTTAAAAAAATGCTCCTTCCTCTTCCTCCATTAAAAATAATCACAACTGAAAGTAAAAGTCAAAAAGCCTGTCAAGTTCTTAAACTCTAAGATGAACAAAAAAAGGGCATGTCTTGTTCCTAACATGCATATTCTGTGACGCTTCCTTTATTAAAAACACTATAGGTTTACAGGCTATTTCATCCCCCACAAATTAACTCAGCATCTTGGAAAACGGGTAAAGGAATCATTAGCAAGTGGACGCGTATGAGCAGAGATCAAATAAGTAAAACTTTATAGCTTGCACATTTTTAAAACCATTTTTATATAAATGTATAAATAGTAAAACTATTTGCCTCAAAAAAGGAGGGAAACAAATGACTTAAAGATACTGATTAAATCTAGGGAGAGTAAGACAAAGACAGGGGACGTCTTAACCAGCATTTCCACTTGCAGACATGAGCCAAGCAGGAAGTGCTCGGCCAGGTGGGGAGGTAGAAGGACACACACCAGCAGGCGTTATCACCCGGAGCAGCGCAGTCCAAAGGGGCCCAGCCATACTCGGCCTCATTCTGCTAAATCTCTAGTAAATCTAGAAAACCCTGCTTGAAGTTATCAAAGCCTTCTTTGTTTTTTTCCTTTTAGTACGGTTTTAGTACACAGGCTTTCTAGGAATGCAGCCTGCAGGTAAATCAAGGAATAAGTGTACTTTCATTTACTGATTGGACGAACACTGAGTCTGCTACAGCGTAACTGCTGAAGACGGGTGTGTGGGCACCAACAGCAAGGCCTTCCGATTCCTCAGCGAAAGGAAGCAAGGCCATGGGCTGACACTGATGGCGGAGGGATGGACGCTTGGAAGTCTGGGGGCAGAGGAAAAGAACGAACAAAGAAAGAAGGCAGAGTACGACTGCCAGGCACCATTAGGAACCGACGGGAAGGTCAGGATTTAAAAAACGAAACCAGTGAGAAGTGTTGCTTCTCTCTCTCCACCTTCCGTGGCACCTTCAGCGCAGGTCTGAGGTAGGTGGAGGCTGGATTACCAGGAATTCGTTGTATCACATGAGGACCATAAAGCAAGAGGGAGGAGGGAAAAGAAAATTTAGAATGAATGCAAGCTTAGGGTTGTTAAGCAGGATATTCGAGCTCGGACAACAGGGAGCGCAGGATAGTTAAAACCTAACAGACCACATGTCACATGGGGTGGTCTAATGCTTTAAGCCGGCGTATGCCAAAAAATAAGGTCCCGAATTCAGAGTTCTAGAGTGTCATAACCATTGACAGTGACGCCGCTTGGGAAGTCGGAAGCAGCTGCAACCGCGCTCCTGTGGTGTCTAAACTGGCGGTGGTGACGTTTACAGCAATAATGTGTTACTGGTGCATCTGACACGGTGTTTTTTGGGTAGCCTACTTGGCACATTTAAATATTGACACATTTTATTTATTATAAATTATTATAATTTTCTTTTATGATATAGGACATTATTGGAACTTTACTAAATTATATACATTGTGCATTATCTATATCCTTCAATATTGTAAAGTGGGTACAAATCTGACAGGGCTCAGAGCCACTGGCCTGGACAAACTCTCATGCCCTACCCGGTGACAATAGCAAAGGACACGTCAACAGTAAAAGAGTGGAGACAATCTGAATGTTTTTCTGATAGGGCAGGGAAAAGAACGAGTAAGATCCATATACGTAAATAGGTAGAACTCAAATACTTTCTTTAGTAAACTAAAAAACAGTATGCTTTAAGAAACTGCTGGCTTTGAAGAACGACAATCAAGGTGACATTGACACTGGAAGTGTCATTCTTTAAATGGCAAAGGGGCTGTAAATTTAGATTCTGAAGACTCCAAATAGCTAAAATAGAAGTACCATTTATTGTTTTCTCCGTTTTTAGTCAATTTACTATATGTAGAAGTTTCAGACAAATATTACATAAAAAAGAAAGCAGAGCTAACAAATGATAAGATACTGAAGAGGTTTACAAAAGCACAGGAAAAGAGTAGGAAAATCCTCATCTCCCCAGGGTCAAGTACACCTCAAATGCACCCAGATCTAAGAAAACATAAATCTTCTTTTCTACAAAATGAGGAAAATATTAGTGCTGACTTTCTAAAGCCATCTTAAAAACTAAAGTGATATAATGCAAGTAAAACACTTGAGACCATGTCTGGTACTCAGTAAGGACTAGTTAAATGGTGTTTATCACATTTAACTGCATTTTATGAGGGAAAGGGAAATTTTACTACCAATCATTTTAAAACACAGCAATTTCAGAGATCATAGGTCTACCTTTACCAAATGTCAAATGTCAGAGCATATATATTAGATACATACTTATTCTCATATTTATACTCCAATTATGACTTCACTCAACTCAAAGCCCCAACTCACTATTTAACATCTCAACGTGGATGTTAAACTTTCTGAAACTTCACCATCAAAACCAAACACCTACTTCCTTCGCCCAACTTGCTCTGGGCCTTCCCCATCTGAGTAAACAGCACTCCCTACTGGTTCTCAGTGAGAAAGTATCCTAGTGCCCTCTCTCCACCCCCACACAGAATCCAATGAGGACCTGTTGGCTCTGCCACCAAATCACACACCTTGTAGCTTCCATGACTCGGCAGTCACTGCTACAAACCTGCCATAACCACCATTATCTCCCTACTTCTGTTCTGTACAATCGCTCTCCATGAAGCAGCGATCCCTCTACGTAAATCTCCCCACTGATTTAGAATAAGATCCTATAAAGTTCTTTCTGCTGCCTCCCCAACTTCACCTTTTTCACCAGCGCACTGACGTGTGAGCTCTGTGCTGTTTGCCTTATGTTTCTGAGCAGAGCTAGGCATTTCAGGTTCTTCTTTTCCTCTGCCTACATCATTCTTCACCCCTCGGGATGAAGACACCTTGTACTGTACTTGAACTTCAACCTCACTTCCTTGACTACCCCGAATGGTTTCAACTTACCCTCGTTCTTTCACATCTGCTGCTTTGCAAGCACTTGTTACCTGAAATTATCTAATTTGCTGCCATCTACATTCTAAGAGAATCGTGACAGCAAGGATGTCACCCTCAGTGAAGTCCAACATCTGCACCCTGCCCGCGGTCCCCCATGTCCTTCCCTGCTTTTCCCCAAAGCACTGATGACCACCTAGCATACTAGAGAATTGTCATTTATCTTCTTTTTTCTCTCCTACTAGACACTAAGTCCACAAGGCAAGAATGTCCTTTTAATTTCCAAGGTGCCTAACAGAACAAATACCTGCACCTGATGAGTCCTCAAAATAGGCACATGGGTCGGATGAGCCTTGTCTGTTTTCTGTTCAGTCAGATCTGAGTCAGTATCTGGATCCTCCGTCTCCAGAATAAACACCCAGCATGTGGTACAGCCACTCAAATCCAGTGAAGCAACGACTGTTAAGGCACTCAAATTCTTCAGTACTCCTAGATCTTGCATTTTGTTCAGCATAATTTGAAATTTAATTATAAGTCGTGTATGGTTTTTTTTGAATTATGATACAATTTTCAAAAAGGATTCAGTATTTTTTTGTATTTTCAGTAAAAATTGATGATCCATTCGAAAACTTAGTTTACAAAACTCAACAAATTAGAATGTCCTCTCCCTAACAATGCCAGAAAAACTTTTACACAGTATTCAGTAGGAAGGAGAAAACAAATGATTCAGGAAGGAGAACAGAACTGATTAAAAACAATGTCCTTGAACAGGCAAGAAGGCATGGAATCTAAAACAAATATGGAACGATTGTTTATGTAAGAAAGTCAGCTCATCACTGTACCAGAGAAGGTAGAAGACACCAGCACAGTGACAAAGAAGTGTGTAGATGAGGTTGTGAGAGCCTGGGACAGTTCTCTTCTGATTATGCAAGTGTCTTCGGCTACAGTACCTAGTGAGGAACATGAAAAGAAAGTGTGGTAAACAGATAAAGATTATGAGTTAGATCCCTGATGGATTCCAACTCTTAAGGTCTAAAGGGAAAACACAGCACTGACTGGAAGTAGTACTCAGAAACATAAAACTAAAACTAGGATACTGTGTTATCTATCACATACTTAAGTCAAGAGGTGGAACTGCACATCTGTCATTCACATGAGTGACATGGCTGAAAGCCAATTTATCACAGCCCGTTGAAAAGACGGCAGGCACACTAACCTTCACTTGGGAAGAAGAGCACTTTCTACAATGACCTATGCTATTCTCTTGAGTACATGTATAGATGCCCTTCTTCCAGTGTATGTGAGTTCAACTTGCTTTACCAAAGCAGTAAGGATAATCTCCCCAACAGAGATGATACACTATTACACATTAACTTCTCCCACTTTTAAAAATTAATAATAATGAGATAGTATGTAATGGAGTATTGAGAAGGTTAATTCCTAACCTGCTTGTTTTCTTTATAAAATTCAAACCCTTGCAACACTCACCATTAAATGCATACGAATTTCTAGAGTTTGCTTTTCTTCTCTGTGAGGCTAAAGCATTCAAAGCACAGCCTGTTATAGGCTAGATTATGAGTAACTACACGTTATTAAAGGAGTCACTTCACCCATATGAGGTTTGGGTCAGCATTTTAAAAGCCATACTGCCGTCAGAAAGAAGACTAAAAAGAAAAGTAACTGTTACAAATTACAGTGTAAAACTACAGAATATTTACCTGGTGTGTCAAAGTAGCTAGATTACAACCCATCTATAACCAGCTCTTCAGAAACTCCTTCCTTCCTGTACCTCATCCTTTTATTACTCCCCCTGCCACCCCAGCATTAGCTAGCCTGCTAGGACACGACTTCAAATCTGAGTCAGTCCACAGGTGCAGCAAAACAAAATGACCGAGTGGTTGCCACTGATCTCAGCTGCCAACAAATGAAAAGCACATCCAGAATGCAGGGGTGCCGGTCTCTCTTCATTAGATTTAACGGTGGACCTAACCTGGCCCCTTCGTGAGCTCTAACGAGGTCTTAGAAATCAAGAGCACGCACTTGCAGACACAAAAATCACGAGAGAGAAACAGGAGACGAAGCAGGATTCAAACATCACGGAGAGGGATTCATCGGACATCTCTTGGCAACTTCAAAACTATACTTTCACGTCCTCGGTCTCGGTCTGGAAAGCGCGACAACGGTACGCACGAATGTTGGGGGGAAAAAAGCCTCCGAAACTTCACGGGTGGAAAGGACCGCTGCTTTAAAGGCGTCATTAGACGCCGCGTCCCCGTCCCAGAGCCGCCGCCCGCCGGGCCGGAGCCGCGGGACTCGGAGCCCCCGGCGCGGGCACGAACCGGAGAGCCGGGCTCGCCAGCGGGACCCCACGGCAGGCACGGGTCGCTCCGCCGGGCCGCGCACGTCGGGATTAAAGGGCCGGCGGAAGGAGGGAGGGACGAGGGACCGAGGGAGGGAGGGCGCGCCGCTCACCCGGTAGTTGCTCGAGCCCACCCAGCCGGTGAGCGCGTCCACCGTCCGGCCCAGGCGGCCCAGGTCGTCTTCCAGGTCGGGCAGCGCCCCCGGGGCGCCGAGGCACAGCAGCAGCGCCTGGCCGGCCTGCAGGCGGCCGCCCACGTCCCGCTGCTGCACCTGGGCGCTGAAGTGCTCCATGCCGCGGGGCTCCATGGCCGCCCGCCCGCCGCCGCCCGCGAGGGGCCAACGCCAGCCGAGCGCCGCCCAGCGCCAGCGCGCGTCCCCGCGGACGCGGCGGGGCGCCCCCGGCCGGCCGAGCGCGGCTCGGGGCTGCGGCGGCGGCGGCGCGGCGGCGGGGAGAGCGCCCGGCAGCCGGCGGCCCCCAAACTAGTCAAACTCGGCGCCCCCCGCGCCCCAGCCCGCTTCAGAGGCCGCGGCCGCCGCCGACGTCAGCGCGCGCGTGACGTCAGCGCGGCGCCGCGCGGCCCCGCCCACTCGGCTCCGGCTTCGCGGCGGGGGCGGCGCGGGGGCGGCGCGGCCCGGGTGGCCGGGTCGAGGCCAGGCGGCCCCGGAGGCGGGCGACGCTCTGCCACCGGGGGTCGCAGCCCTGCGCCCGCGGCTCTGCGAAAGGCAGGCGCGGCAGAGGTCCGTGCGCCTGAAGTCAGTGCTGCGAGACATTTCGGGTTCTTGAAATTCCCCTTGCCCCCTGGCGCCCGTGTGCGTGTGAACCTGGTGGGGTACACAGGCGTGAGACACACTCACTCTTCTTGTGACACACTCACGCACACATGCCTTAGGAAAACCATCACGACGCTTGCATTTTTATTTACTTTTTAATCTTAGGTCGAATGTGCTTAGAATCAGATGCACAGATTTCAAGGGTGCATCTGCAGCCGCGCACATGTTTTCACCGCTCAGGCATCTGAACGTACAGCCCATTGGCCTCGCTCCAGGAAGCCAGTCTCCCAGCTCCTCCCCAGGCCACTCTAACCTGATTTCGGCCCCTGCGCACATTTCCCGGTTAGAAGCGCGCGGACCTTCTTAGCGTCTGGAGTCTGGCTCCCTGCTCTCAGCACGTTTTCAGTTAGGGTCAGGGATGTGAGTGTCTCGGTAACTGACTAGTGCTCCCGCCTGGGGACACACCACCTTTTGCTGACCCGTTCACCTTTATAAACAGCTGTGTTGTTTCTAGGCTTTTACTCGTGAATAAAGCCGCCGCCACCGTTAGTGGGCACCTGTTTTCATTTCTCTTGGGTAAATTCCAAGGACTGGAATTACTAGGACTTATGATAAGCGTATTTTAACGTTAGATGAAGCTGCCAAACTGCTTTTCCAAAGTGGCTGGGCCATGTCACACCCCTGCCCACAGTGCGCCTGCACCACCTCCCGTGAGCCCACATCGTCCAGTATTCAGTGTGGTCAGGGTTATTAGTCGTAGTCGTTTCAGTGGGTGTAAAATTGTCTCTAATACATTCTGAAGGCATTCTATATTTATCTTCCCGCCCGTTTCCAACCATAATTTAATCATTGCTTACATCCTATCTGTCTCTTCTGCTATAGAGAAAGGGCTAAGATAATTTGTGTTTTCCCTAGGATAGTGCTGGGCAAATAATGGGTGTTCAATCGATTTAAGTTGAATAGGTAAGTGAGTTTAATGGAAATTGACATCTGGAATGTTCAAAACAACAAAATAATCATTCACTCTCCGAATTCAAAGAAACAGGCTTTGCGTGTTTATTCTGAAATTTTAGTCTACGTGTCCTCATTTTGCATTGATTGTATTGTGTTACAAAGTTTCTTCCATCTTCTTTTGTTAAAGAGAAGGTGTAGGCAGGCATGAAGGTGAGCAGAGGCAGGAAGAGGGAGGAGGAAGAAACACTTTATGTAGTTGTTCATCTTGGTTGTTCACCAGCCCAGCACGTGAACCTGGAGCCTTGGCATGAATCTGATCCGCACAGACTGAAGGAAGCTGACCAGACCGCTACTCTTCCATCTTTAGTTGACTGTAATTTCCCTGGAAATGGGCCTATTCTTCAGGTTTCTGAAGTCTCCATTCTTAAAGGATTGCAGAAGCATATAAAAACAGAATCCTGACCACGAAGTTTAATTCTGACTCTCAGTGCCCAGATGCAGTATGTAGTGTAGAAGAAGTAAATGTAGGAACCTGGGTTCTAGGCGCAGGCCCACTTGTCCCTGTGAGCAGAGGCACTGCTCTTTGCCCTTCTTTATCTCCATTCACCTTTCTGAATTTAAGTAACTCAGGGATTACTGCTGACTGGTCTCGAGGTTATAAGGTAACTAAATAGTCTTCAAGTTACAGCATGATGGAATTTGAGTAACCCTGGAAGTGCCTCTGAAATGCTTAGTAAATACTGGTTACTCTTACAAATACGCACCCTCTGTATGCTTAATTAATTCATCAACAAATATCTTCTTTTGTTGTTGTTAAAAGAAAGGTGCAGGCAGGAATGAAGGCAGGTAGGTAGGAAGAGAGAGGAGAAAGAAACATCTTTATTTTATTTTATTTAGTGGTTCACAGTGGTTGCTTCCTCTCCAGGCTGGGACTCAAAACCAGCGGTGTGTGGTCTACTCCTCTGGAGGCAGTTGAGCTAACTGCTGCTCCAGCAGCTACTCCATCAATAAATACCATCTGAGCACTTGTTATGTGCTAGATAGCTTACTAAGTTCCATAGAAACAAAGTTCATTTGGATCTGGTCTCTGCTCACAAGAGACTCAAACAGACAAGAAAATCAACATTTACAGGGTTCTACGATGATGTGCATGGAGGGCCTTTGGAAGCCTAGAGAAGGGGTTCCTTATGTAGATGGCATTGGGAACAGGGAGTGCAAGAGTTGTAAATCAGGGAAGGCTTCCTGAAAGAGACTGTATTTAAACTAAGTTTTGAAAATTCATAGAAATTTCCTAACTAAAGAAATGTTTTCCTGAGGAATAGAATGTTTATCTAAAAGATATAGTCTTGCTTTTTAATTTAGCATTTGTTATTGTTAGGTACAAAATCCACATATTTCTCTACATCCATGTTGTGTGTCCTGGGCTAGACATCTTTAGAGCAGAAACTTCTCAAACCTGGTAGGTCATAGTGCTCGTACGATCTCAGTCATTTTTTTCACATACCCTTAGAACAAAAGAAGTACCTAAGAAATACCACCTACTGAATAATAGTAACATCAAACAACTCAGTGAGTATTTACATCCTACTATCTTAGTAGGCTTATTAAAAAAATTTCTTAGATAACCACACTTACAAATGAGATGCTGGATGTGTTGGTCACTGCACAATTTCTCAAATCTTCGTTGTCAGTTTGGCTATTGCCCTCTCCTTCCTGCTGTCCACTGATTCTTGTACAATGCTTGCTTTTGCCATGGCAAGTACAGAAAGCACAGTCTGGTAAAGACAGGACGTCTTTCAGAGAAAGTAACGGGCCACAATCTAAAGTCGAAACTGTGAGCTCCCTGGAGCCGGTAACTCACCTTCACCCGATAGAAGTCCCACAGCACCAGTTCCCTTTAGCATTCACAGCACCCTGGTGCGCTCACGGTGAGTTTGCTGCAGCACCCTGGGTGTGCTGGCAGGCACACATTTTAGGAATCTTGGCAGACAGAGCTAATGATGCCCAAGTCATCGGAGTCAGAGAACAGAGGATGCAAGGGGCAGCTTTTTCAGGAAGAAGACACGTGCCCAGTGGACTCTGGGCTTCATAAAGTCTGCTCCTAAGGGCAGCATGGCATATGTTTGTCTTTAAACCTCCAAGCAACTCTACAGAGAAGGTCATAGCCCCCGTTTTAGATATGAGAAAACAAAGGCTCAGGGGTGAAGTCTTCAACCACATTAATGATTTCAGATCAGTGAGTTCAACCCTGATGTCTGGCTTCTGTGGTCTTTAAAATAGATGATCCTTTTTTTTTTTCTTAAGAGAAAGGAGGAAGGAGTGTTTGTGGGTTTTTTGTTTTTTGTGTTTTGGTTTTTTTTGGTTTTCTTTTAAGGAAAAGTGCAGATAGAAATGAAGGCAAGTAAAGAGGCAGGCAGGAAGAGAGAGGAGGAAGAAATATTTTTAAATTTATTTTTATTTCATTGTTCATCTTGGTTTTTTCCCCCTGGCCCCAGGTAGCAAACCCAGGTCTTTGGGATGTATGTGGACTGCGTCCAGTAGAGGCCAATGGACTTAACCACCAAACCACCACATGCACCTTGGGGCATTTTTTTAAAGGAAGGAAAATGAGGAGGCAGCTGTTTTATTTATTTTATTTTAGGTTAATAACCCTGCCCCAGGGTCTTTACATGGTCTTTACGTGGTTTATGCTTTAGCTGCTGGCTTAGTGCCTGAGTCACCAGGGTGAGCCCCAAATAGATCATCTTAAAGAAAAAAAAAGAAAAAGTTTAGAATCAACTGCCAAAATAATAACACTTCTCATATAACACAGTCTTTCTCTAAATATCTACATAATGGTTCCACTTTGAACTTGCCTTCTCTGAATTGCTGTTAAAAAGGGAAAAAAATGGATGTGCCTTAATGGTGTGAGACAGCTGGGGTGTGGACCAGGCATAAAATCCAAGGATCCAGGTTTGTAAGCCAGGGTTGGAGGGCAAAACCAAAAAATGAAACAAATAAATACAAATGCTTTTCCCTCCTCTTCTTAAGAAAGGCAGGGAAGTAGGGAGCTGGGGAGGTGAGGAGGGAGGGAGGAAGGAGAAAGATAAGGAGATGAAGGAAATGGTAGGAACATTGGGGGAAAAATAATGTAGGAAACATCTACACTCTTTCAAAACCAGTCACTAAAGTATATCTGGAACACAAGTCTATTTTTAAGTGGCAACAAGACAGAAATAGATCATTTAAATACAGAAGACTGACTTCCTGACCTTTGTGTTGATTATTTGTGATAATTGTGGAAACTTTGAGCACACTTTGTTCTGACGCTGGACTTCATTTTCCACATGAAGACTAAGAGACAAATCACCTCTAGTTTGAAACCATGGGTATTGTGTTAGATGTTAACATAGGAGTGGGGCCATTGAATGGCTTTCCTAAGAAAGATCTCAATCTCTCCCTAAAGGTTAAGAGGTATATGTCCACAAATATTCAAAGCAGCTTTATTCATAATAGCCTGAACTGGAAAAACTGCAGTGTCTACCAACTGGAAAACAGAATTGTGAAGTAGCTGTACAATGGATTGTACAGAGCAATAACAAAAAAAAAAAAAGCTATTGATATACTAAAAAATGAGAATGAATCTCAAAAACACCAAGTTTAGCTCAAGAAGCTACACACGCGAGTTACCCACGTGGTTCTATTAGAATGAGGTTCTAATACAGGAAAAGAGTATTTGTGATCGAGTTAGAAGTTAGAGACTTGCAGAGTATAGGAGCCAAAGGAAAAGACGGAGAGAGCTTTCTGCAGTGACAGATGTTTTGTATCTTGATCTGAGTATGATTAAGTGGTATCTGCAAAGGCAGAAATTCAACCGGTTGTACACAGTTATTTCAACCAGTGCATTGACTAGATAATGTTCTAACTAAGAAAGAGGGGGGTAAGATTAAGAACAGAGGTTTCAAAGGAAAAAAAAGGATAAAAGTTATGGTCTATTGCAATACTACCCAATACAAACATGAATGTGAGCATATAAGATATGTAATTTAGATTTTCCTCGTAGCCATCATTTTTTTAAAAGAAAAAGTACAGGCAGGAGTGAAGGCAAATAGGCAGGTAGGCAGGAAGAGAGAGGAGGAAGCACTTTATTTATTTTCATTTAGTTGTTCATGTTGATTGTCCCCACTGCCACAGGTCTTGAACCTGGGTCCTTGGGATGGATGTGGACTACACCTGGTGGCCTTATTCGCTCTGCCACCAGGGTGTGCCAGTAGCCACATTTTTAAAACTAAATGGAAACAAGTGAAGTTATATTTAGCAACACATAAATTATGTTTCATAATATTTTGCTTAGAGATAATTTCAAATAATACTTAATAAAATTATACATGGTGATATTTATTAGATGTTGTACTTAATGATACTATTTTTTATTAATAAGAATGTAGTAACACCTAAATTATTTAAAACATAAATATTTAAATTCATAATTAATATTTTACATATTAGACAGTGTAGGTCTGTTGAATATAGTGCCAATTTAGAATTTGGAAACTCAAGTTCTGATACTGTTATCTGTGTAAACGTGATAAAGTTATCTAAGTAAAGGGGATTAATAATGATTATTGGGAGAAATACTCCTTTCATATATCCTGCAGGCTATGTCAGGAACGCAAGGGGTGTGTTTGCAGCCAGCACCCTTGAAGAACAACGAACAGGTTTGCTTTCTACTTGCTATAATATGGAAGTTTCCCCAACCTCAGCTTTTCCTTCCTGTAATTCATGCCCCCTGAGATCTGGGAGCCAAGGAGAACCAATGCAAATATGAAATTCATGCTGCCTGCTATGACATGAATGAAAAAGCCCTTTGCATTCCATACAATAGTCATGGCATGGAAGTAACCTAAGTGTCTGTCTGTGGATGGATGGATAAAGAAAGCTTGATATATACGTAGATATAGATAGATAGATAGATAGATAAATAGATGTATGGATATATAATGAAATATTATTCAGTCATAAAAGGAAGGAAATCTTGTCATTTATGATGACATGGGTGGACATTGAGGGCATTATGCCAAGTGAAATAAATCAGACAGAGAAAGAGAGATAGCACATTATTTCACTTACATGTGGACTCCAAGAAAACAAAAACCAAGAAGAGGTTACTGGTTACCAGCAGCAGAGTCTAGGGATGGGTGAAATAAGTGGAGGTGATCAAAAGGTGCAAAGTTCCGGTTACAAAGTAATTACGTCATGGGGTGGTGACCCACTGCTGGCAACTGTAGTTGGTAATACTGTGCTGTTCATTTGAAAGTTGCTAAGACAGTAGGTCTTCAATGTCTCTTCACAAGGAAAAAAAGGTGCAACTATGGTGCTACATGTTGACTGAACTTATTGTGGTGAATATTTTGCAATAGATGCAAATATCAAATCATTGTATATCTGAAACTACCATAATGTTGTACATCAAAAATTAAAAAACGGAATTATAAAGGGTTATGGGGGGAAAAGTCCTTTGCTTCTGATTCATGAGTCTTAAGTCTTCTGTCAGCATCTATGAAAAACTGAGTAAGTTATTACCTTGGAAGCAGAGTAAAATAAAATACCGTCACTCATCACTGAAGGATTTTTTTGAGGGGGATTGGTGAAGATAAAATTAAATCTATTAGGAGATGAAAAGACTCCATGAATGTTGACAATATTTCAAAACTAGTATTAGATGACACCTAATTAGCTACTAGACAAATTAAACACAAGTGTTAAGGAAGGTCAGCTAGAAAAAAATCAGAC
Source organism: Solenodon paradoxus (assembly GCA_004363575.1). Taxonomy (NCBI): domain Eukaryota; kingdom Metazoa; phylum Chordata; class Mammalia; order Eulipotyphla; family Solenodontidae; genus Solenodon; species Solenodon paradoxus. The sequence continues at coordinate 23,539 of RJWH01004323.1, read as the reverse complement.
GAAAGCTCATAGAATTCTCTGGAAATGAATAAATGATGAAAGTAGACATGTTCTAGCAATGTGTGTGGTAAAAGTATTTCTGCGAGCCAGTATTTTCTCATGATTTCTAATGTAAGACAGTCAGAGGTGGGTTCTCCATAAGTGGAATGCTTTGCCGAAGAATGAGAAGGAGTTAAAATGGGGATCAGCTTGAGGATGCACTGAGATTTGTGAAGTTTCCGTCACCCTACAGTTTGCGAGGACTCTGCTCAACTATGTGCCATCAATGACTTCAGTTTTCCTAACTTCCCCTGTACACCTGAGCTGCAGAAGGACTTACTGACATAGCCCTTCAATTGGGAAGTATCTTTGGACCTTCTGCCATATTTAAAATTTTGAGTTAAGCTTTATTAAAGGACAATTTAAATCCACAAGGAGCATAAATTCTTCTGGGAGGGAAGAATTTAAATCCCAATTTACAAATTCCATATATATATATATATATATATATATATATATATATATCACAATGCTAAATGTGTAAATAGTCGTAACTGGATATAGTCCACGTGGGAGAGATTACTATCACATGGCAGATTTAAGAGAAACTACTTGTCATTGGAGCAAAAGGTCTGGATGTAGAGGTAAGGAATGCTGGGCTGAAATTAGCTATTTAAAGTCAGCACAGTTCAGCCAGTTCCTGGAAACATATAGAGGAGTTCTTGTCAGAATATTTTAGCCCTAAAAAAAGATTTGTCACATGCATTCAAAAAAGGAAATAACAATTTTCATAGCAGCCAACATCTTATTTTCCATAAAAACCTGGAAAAATAGAAAAATTTATGGACAATGAATGATAGGAAAAGTTGGTGTTTGATGTTATCAGGCAGTCCACTGAGATTTTCCTGTAAAAGTATCAAAGATGAGTTAGATTGTGTGAGAAGGACCATGAAGCTGTCACTGGGACCCATTACATGTGAGATTTCTTGTCCAGTTCAACTATCCACTCAGCAAGTATTTTCAAAAATAAACTTACTTCAAAAATAAGTCTTACAAAAGGCTTAAAAATGTTTTTATCTCAAATATTTTCCATTCAATCCCATAAAATCAATGTCTGCCAGATGCCTGTGACAGGACGCTTTATTTTAAATGGCACTTTCCCATTGCATTTAGCATCAAGTTTCCTGAGAAGAAAAAGTACTGAAAAGTTTGCATTTTGAAACTTTGGTTTTGGTCTGATTTTCTGTATTAGTTCTCTGCTGCCAAGTAACACATTGCCTCAATCTCAATGATTTAAAACAACTATATATATATATATATATATATATATATATATATATATATATATATATATATATATATATATAATTCTACAGACTTTGGTGGCCAAAAAGTTTAAAGCTGGATGGTTTGGACTTAGGTTCTTTTTATGAAGTTGCAGTCAAGATGATAGCAAGAGTTTGAACGGGATTGGAGGACCCACTTTCAAGATGGCGCACTGGAATGGTTGTTGGCAGGAGGCCTCAATTTCTCACCTCACGGATCTCTCCATCAGGCTGCTTGATCGTCTTAATGACATGACAGCAGAATTCCTCCAAAATGGATCCAAGATCAAGGAGAAGCGCACAGTGTCTTTTTTTTTTTTTTTAACCTGTCCTCAGAAGTCACACACCATCATTTCTACAGTAGTAGTGTTTACACAGGTCACCCTCTTCAGTGTGGGTGGGGACTATCTTTGGGTGTGAAAAACTGGAAGCAAGAATGGGGACCATTTTGGAGACTCACTACCACACCATCTTTGATTGTATACATTTTGTTGTTGTTCAAGCCAAAATTATTTCAAAACTAGAAAAGCATATCACCGCTGATGAGCATAGATACAAAAATACTCAGCAAAACATTAGCAAATCAAATTAAACAATACATTAAAATAACAATACACCATGATCAGGTGGAATTCATTTCAGAAATAAAGGATGGTTCAACATAAGGACAACAGTAAATGTAATATACCACATGAACGAAATGAAAAAAATCATATGATCATCTCTATAGACAAAGACAAAGCATTTGACAAAATTCAAGCATCTATTTATAATAAAAGTCATAAGATAAAGATGGTAATAGAGAAACTACCTTAACACAATAAAGGTAATATGTGACAAAGCTACAGCCCACATCATACTCAAGGGTGAAAAACTTACAGCTTTTCCTTTAAGATCTGGAAAAAAGCAAATGTCCACTCTTACTATTATTCAGATGGTGTTGGAAATGCTAACCAGAGAAATTAGACAAGAAAAGGAAATAAAAAGTGTTCAAATTAGAAACAAAAAAACTATCACTATTCGCATATAACACTATAATATACATAATCTCAAAGACTTCAGTAAAATCTATTAGAAATAATAAACACAGTAAATTGACAGACTATATAATGATTATGCAAACATATCTTGCATTTCTATATGAAAATAACAGGAAAACAATCCTGTTTACAATTGCATCAGAAATTGGAATAATTTTAACCAAAGAAGTGAAAGATCTTTAAAATGAAAATAAGTCATTGTTGATAGAAGACTTGAAGGAAAAGAGAAATATTCATGCTCATAGATTAAAATTAATATTTTCAAAATGACTATATTCCCTAAAGCAATAAACAGAGACAATCCATATCCCAAGGGCATTCTTCACAGAATTAGAAAAGATTAAAATATTTTAAATTTCTTTTACAAATTATTGGTATTTATTATCTGTTGTTCACAATTCTATATTCATTCTTGAATGTTGACTTTGTATCTTAATCTATAATTCACACCACGCCCAGCACCCAAGTTCCAGTGTCCTTTACCACCACTTTTCCCCCTCGTATTCTCTCCCCTCTCCTTCCCCCATCCGTTAACATCTTGTGAGAGTTTTTGTTGGTGTTTATTTGTTTGTTTCACTTCATCGTATTCCCCATATGAATGAAACCAGCCTGTATTTCTCTTTTTCTTTCTTAACATGATCCCTTTCAATTTCATCCAGATTGTCACAAAGGACACAATTTCATTATTTTCAGGAGCTGTATAGAATTCTACTGAGTATCCAGACCACAGCCTCTCTAGCCAGTCATCAGCTGATGAACATTTAGGTTGTTTCCATGTCTTGGCTGTTGTGAACTGTGCTGCTATGCGCAGATATTTGTTCTGATTAAGAGATTTTGTATCTTCTGTTTATATGCCCAAGAGTGAGATTGCTGGATCAAATGGGAGATCCAAAAAGAGGTTACACCAATTTACATTCCCACCCACAGTGTAGGAGGGTTCCCTTTTCTCTGCACTCCCTCGAACACCTGCCATTTCCAGTCATTTTGATATAGGCCCTTGTCACTGGTGTTAGGTGGCATCTCATTGTAGTTTTTACTTGCATTTGTCTGATAAGTGATATAGAACCTTTTTCAGATGTCTGTAGTACATCTCTGTGTCTTCTCTAGATAGGTGTCTGTTGAGTTTTTTTGCCCATTTTTTTCGTGTGGGTCATTTGCTTTTTTGTTGATGAAGTGTATGAGTCTTTATGTATTTTGGAGATTAAGCTCTTATCTGATATATGCTGTATGAATAATCTTCCCCAATTATGAGGGTTGTCTTTTTGTTTTAGTGGTGGTCTCTTTTGCTGTGCAGAGCTCTTTAGTTTGATGCAGTCCCAACAGCTTAGTTTTATTTTGGCCTCTTTGTCATTGCTATGCCAGCCTCAAGCATGTTTCCCACACTGTCTTCAGGGTACCTTATGGCTTCAGTTCTTATGTCAAAGTCTGATCCATGATAACTTTTGTGTATGGCGATAATGAGTAATCTTGTTTCTTTTCTATTCTTTCCTTTTTGTTTTGCAGATGTCTTACCAGTTTTCCCAGCACCATTTGTTAAATAGACTTCCCTTGCACCATCGTATGTTGTGAGCACCTTTGTCATAGATGAACTGTCCATATAAGCGTGGCTTTATTTCTGGACTTTCAATATGATTCCACCTATCAGTGTGTCTGTTTTGTTTCAATATCACCCTGTTTTGATGATGATTGCTCTGTAATATAGTTTGAGGGAGTGTGATTCCCTCGCTGTATTGTGTTTTTGCTTTTTCTTAAGATAGCTTTGACTGTTTGAGGCCTTTTGTGATTCCATACAAACTTTAGTATTGTTTGCTATTGTTTAGTATTACTGTCTCTGGGATTTTGATGGGAATTACATTGAATCTATGTATTGCTTTGGATAGAATTACCATTTTTACTATGTTGATTCTTCCATTCCATGGACATGGAATGTTTTTCCATCTCTTTGTGTCTTCTGTTTCTTTTGTTACAGTCCTGTAGTTTTCATCATAGAGGTCTTTCACCTGTTTAAGTTTATTCCCACGTACTTGATCTTTCTTGGTGTTATTGTGAAAGGAATTTCTTAATCTATTTTTCCTCTACTTCATTGTTTGTATATAGGAATACTACTTATTTTTGTGTGTTGATTTTATATCCTGCCACATTGCTGTATTCATTTATTGTTCAGTTTTTCATGGAGTCTGTAGGGTTTTTAGCTCTAACATCCTATCATCTGCAAATAATGATAGTTTTATGTTTTCTTTTCCAACTTAGATTCCTTTAATGTGCTTTTCTTGCCCTATTGCTGTGACCAAGCCTTCCAGAACTATGGTGATAATGGTGATAGTGGGCATCCTTGTCTTGTTCCAGATCTTAGGGGAGACTTCCATACAGCCTGCTGGAGTAGTGTTTTGGTTCACTACCTCTAAGACTGCAGTCCCATACACCTCAAGAACCCAAGTTCTAGCCCCAGGGATAGAGAGAAGGACAACCAAGATGAGTAACTAAATGAAAATAAAGGAAAGCTCTTCTCTCTTCCTGCCTGCCTGCCTTCTTGCATTCATTCCTGCCTGCACCTTTCCTTTAAAAAAAAATTACATAAAGCTTCAAGATCAGTTTTTCGATTACCTTGGAAACTGAGATTTATTTAAAAAATAAAAGAAGCTGGTGATACATGATAGATATTTCCAATTTTACTTAGTTCAAAAAGAGGCTGCCACTCTGAAAAATGTATTCCTCTTTTTGTTTTTAAAGGAAAGGTGCAGGCAGGAATGAAGACAAACTGGAAGGCAGGCAGGCAGAGAGAAGAGGAAGAAACACTCTTTTTATTTTATGGGATGTGTGTGAACTGCTCCCAACACCTGCTCCACCAGGGCATGTCACAAAAATGTATTCTTATCAAAATTACAATTAATAAATACATCTGAATATGCTTTTTAAAAACAGTCTTGTATAATTCCGTTCTTTTTCTTATAGTTGGATGAAGGCATGGTTATTATTGATTAGACAATTACTTGTGATGCTGATGTTTGTGAAAATGTGTGTTGGTAAAAAGAAGTGAAGAGAAACACATACAAAAGAATTTTAGCACACAGCAGTTTTTGGTCTACACATGTATGCAAAAATGCAGAGATGACAGAACTCCAAGAAGGGTAACCCGAACCCCAAAACACTTTAATGCAAATAATTTCATGTTTTCTCAGAGAACTAGTAAGGAAATATAAGGGTTGTTTTTTTTTAAAATCAGAGTTTTGATTATTTGGGGTTTTTGCATGTCAAATGTGTAATGAACATGTTGATTTTGAAAGCTTCCAGATGCATATTGGCTTAGCCAGGAGTAGCTGCTGGTTCAAGGTAAAACATGATTAAATGAATGAATTCGTATATTTCCACTTTATAAATAAAAGTGGCTCACAAGTTTGATTTAAGTTGCATTTTTAAAGCGAAATTCTCAAGTGGCAATTACAAAGAAAGGCCAATGTTTTGTCTCTGCATATGACAAGACAGTAAAAATGAACATAAAATTTGTGAGCATACCTTGGCGGTTGGGGCCACGATCTCTGGCCAAGTGTGGTCCTGGGGACCTGGGTTTGTGGCCTAGGGTAGGGGTGGGGTGGGGCACAACCAAGATGAACAACTGAAAAAACAAACAGAGGCTTCTTCCTGCTCTTCCTACCTACCTGCTCGCTTTTGTTCGTGCCTGCACCTTTCCTTTCTGAAAGCAAAGCAGATGTCTGAAATAGAAGAGAGATCCTGATGGAGCTGTGAATGGAGACTCCAGGTTTATATAGAGCAGATGAGATTTATAAGCTGGACACCAAGCTAAAAATTATCAATCTGTTTTTGCTGTACTGAATAAAATCCCTTGACAAGTATCTTAACAAATTAAGGGAGTTGGAATGATCTGAAATGAGTTGATCTGCCACCTGCCCCTGTGGCTCCGGCGGTGTCTACAGTTCGGGCTGCCTGGCATTCTTTCCACCCACCACTGGGCTGCCAACTCTCTTCCTCTGGGTGCTGAAGTAGAGGGCCCCACTGCCCTGGTTTGTCCTGACCCCATTTTAACACTGGAAGCTCTGTGTATGGAAAAGCGCACAGTTTCGGGCAAACAGGAAGAGTTGGCCACTGGAAGGGCGTGACGTGTGGAGCAGTGAGAGGCTGACAGCCAAGCTGCTCCCGTTCTTCCCTGACCATGGATGTGGCAGGTGCTCCGTTTCCAGCTATCAGGGGAGTGCCTCCTACTCCCCTGCTCACAGTGACTGAACGACACATGGAGTTGTCCCAGGCTGGTCTGTCTCCAGCACTTTTCTGCTCAAGGTAATAGAGAAAATGAGTTCCTTTCAGTTTGCACAAGTCACTATCACCACCATCTTGATTGCCACGTGGCAAAAAGCTGCCCTGGAAACGGAGGCTCAAAGCCTTGATCATTTGACCTCTGTGTACAACCACAAATGATGCCAGCTGCAACCCTGGACTTCAGCTTACTAAGTTCCAAACTCCCTCCTCTGTTTCAACTACTTTGAGTTGAGTTTTATTGCTTGCAGCCATAGGAATTCAGATCACTACCTGGAAACATATTTATTGCAACTCTAATCAACAGAAGCCTGAAAATATTGTACTGTTCTGTATCTTTGCCAGCATTTGGGGTATCTCTCTTTAATGATTATTCCATGTAACTCCTAAAGCAGTTAAAAATCACATCCATACAGTTAACTGTCTGGATTCTAGAAATATTGTGACACCACCAACAGAAAGAAATGGCCTGATACGAGGTGTCTGCTCTTCTCTCTAATCCTCCAAAGTGGGTGTAACTTGATGAAATAATGTACATCAATTAACCAAGGAAACAAGTAGAAAGATCTTTTAAGAACTTATCTGACAGCAAGAAATGTAAAAGTTTTCTTAAGTTAAAACAATCATGACCAAGTTGTGGACTAGCATGCAAAGTGATGGCACATTTTAAGAATCTGGAATGCAAAGACATTTCTTACACGTGCCTCATTGCTTTAATTCACATATCCCACAGTACGTGTTCATTTTCCTGTGTAGTTAGGAAAAGTATTGCTGTAGAAATGCAGCAATGTCTCTATGGAAATGGGGAGACTTTAAAATGTTCTGAAAACCTAGAGACATGGCTAGAGCTACTAACAGCAATAGATGGGGTGGTCTGGAAGGAGAGGAGGTTAGAAATGAGACCCTAGAAAAGTTTGATGCAATTGTATAGACAGGGAATAATGATCCATGTTTTCCTTCTCTGGTTTCCACCTGACCCATGCGAAGCACCAGTTATGAAAGAGAAAGTACATATTAAATACTAGTCAACATATACAAAGTTCTTTATTTAGCAAACTCTTCGATTGCATTTTTGAAGAGCTGGCAGTATTTGAAGCATTTCACAAGTGTAAACTTATTCAGTCCTTATAACAAATGTGTGAGGTAGGTACTATTAATATCCCCATTGTACAGATGGGAATACAGAATGAAGGGAGATTAAATAACTTGCCCATTTTCACCCAGCTAATAAATGACAAAGCCGAAAAGCAAATCTAGATCATCTGACCTGATATCCCTTCGTCTTCACAGCAATGTTATGTTCATTTAGGAAGGGTGGGGAACCATCATTTGGATGATAATATTCAAAACACACAATTTGTTTTTTTAAAGGAAGTGTGCAGACATGAACGAAGGTGAGCCTCTAGAGGCAGGCAGGAAGGAGAGAGAAGGAAGAATACTTTATTTTATTTTAGTTGTTCATCTTGGTTGTTCCTCCTGGGCCCAGGATGTGAAGTTGGGCCCTTGGAATGTATGTGGACTGTGTCAGCTGAGCAAATCACTGTTCTACCAGGGTGCACCAAGATACACCATTTAAAACATCATTTTGAGGATAAAAATGTAAACAGATGAGAAGAGAGGTATTTTCCAGTCTTGATTCACTTAGCACTCCTGTATGCATCTGTGGAAAAGAGTTGGATCCATATACAAAAATCGCTAAGCACACCAAACTGTCTCTGGCTTGTAATACTAGGCCCACTTTGGTTGCCACCTCGGCAGAAATACAAATATTTGACCATGCAGTTGAAATTTAAAAGCCCATGATACCAAGGCAAACTTCAGATATATGCAGAATATCTCTAGATATCTAAATTCTGAGTGAAAAATATGAATACATTTATAATACTTTTCATTGGCATTCAGGGATGGGGGAAATGAAAGGCATTTCAGTTATATTTTTCTACTTATGGCAACAGTGACAATTTTGAGGTTTTCAGAGAACTAAAGTTAATGACTGGTCACACCACTGAAGAATATATATGATAGTAGGAAATTCCTAATTGCAAACACTAGTGAAGTGGAAAATCTGTTAAGAAAAACCAAAATATTGGATTGCTTTTTAAAGCAACCGATACCAAATAAGTGATTTCAGACTTCTGTCTTCCCAGGCTGTGGGAGAAGAGACTTCTGTTTTAGACCAGGCTTGTGGTAATTTGTTGTGTAGGACATTAGAAACCAGTGCGCCAGCCAGCACCTTGCTTCCTCCCTCGTCCCTAGGCCCCGATTTCTGATTCCCCCATCTGCCAGTAAAGCAAAAGATTCAGCAAAACATTTTTTTCCTCAGAATAACAGTACTTAAGATAACTGACGACTAATCACAGGTGCCGTTGTCTTCATCATATTAGATAGAAGCACCTGTGAAAATGTCAATTTTGGCCGGTTGACATAAGCCATGACATTAAATTCACATAGAAACATGCCAATTTAGGTAGCAGGACCAAGTCTATGGACAATCTGCTGGAAAATAGTGTATTTTACCGTGATTCTCATTCCACTGTGAGCAATTCTAGGGCAGAGTGGGCCTCATTTCTCTTTTACCTTTAAAGTTGACTTAGCCCCCCAGTCAATTTTCAATAAGCTGGCTGAGGAAAGAGAGCACGGGTCGTCGATTAATGCCTATAGAAAAATGGGGCACAGATGTAAATGGTTTGTCCTGTACTGTGTCACTTCTTTTTAAAAATTTCAAGTTAGTTTTCAATCTTTAAAACTCAGTGGAGGCACATCCTGGTGGCTCAGGGGTTAAGCCCGCGCGTGGAGCTCAGTCCACATCCAGCTCAGGGACGGGGCTCCTGGTCTAAGGCCAGGAGGCACAGCCAAAATGAACAATGAAATAAACTATCCTTCCTCCTCTCTCTTCTGCCTTCTGCCTGCCTTTCTCTTCAAAAACAAAATCAGTAGAAACCACATACGCATTGAGCTGGCCCACTGTGTGTGTGTGTGTGTGTGTGTGTGTGTGTGTGTGTGTGTGTGTGTGTGTGTGTGTGTTTGGAAAATCAGAAGGTCTTGGAACGCTGAGGCCATTTTTCCTAAAAGGCAACAATTAGCTTGAGGTGAGCAGCAGCCGAACTCTCTAGAGAGGGCCTGGCCTCCCCAGTGCTCTGAAGTGTGTTCCCGCCTCTCCTCTCATTAATGTTTCCAGCCTGAGTTCCAGACACAAGATGCCACCTTGTCTGACAGCCTCGTGCAGAGGGTGGCAGGCTCGTGCAAGGCTGGGCGGCTTCGACATCCTGTGCTGCCTGCCCGTAGCCCTCAGTATGCGACAGGTAACTGCACGAAGGCTGTTTCTTTTAGGCAGTGTTTTCTGTCTGTCTTGAAGTAACTGATAATGAAATAATTTGACCATTATTTCCTGAGTGTCTTAGTTGGGACTTTGATGTCAGTGAGACTCCACTCCAAGAGTAGGGTTACCTCTTTCCCTCCTGGCCTGTTGCAACAGCCTCCTTAAAACACGATTTCCCAGTATTGTGGAAGGAAAGTTGATGAGCCCCTAAAACTCATATGTGGAAATCCTACAGCCCAACGTGATGGTCTTAGGACTTGGGGCCTTTGGGAAGGTGGAGTCTTCCTAATGGGAGTAGTTCTCGGTTGGTTGTTCGTTTTTCTCTCTCTCCCTGATTCCCTCCCTCCCTTTCACTCTCCAGACCCATGTGAAGACACTACAAAGAGACTATCATCTACAAGGCAGTAACAGGTCTCTCACAGGAGCATGACTGTGGTCGTTAAGACACCTGGTTTCCCTCCGACCTGTTCTGGGCTTGGCCGGGGAGTGAGCATTCCCATTCAAAATCTAATGTTACTCCTTTGCTTAAGAATATTTAGTAACCTCTTTAATTCCAAAAGATAGATGTTGAACCTCTGGCCTAGCTCATGTGATTCCTCCTGCCTTCATATTCCTTACATCCCTTATGGCAGGAAACTACTCTGCTTCTTGAAAACACCAAACCCCTGCTTCCACCCATGGACTAGACATAGTGACTTCCTGGAACTGCTCTGCAGCATTCCAAAAGTTTTATGTTAGGAGCAGCCCACTTCTCGTGAACACCAGGCCCTTGTTACGCCCTTGAAAAGAAGGATGGAGTAGAAGAAATTGAACACATGGTAGAAAGGGAAACTTCGGGCCACCAGCTTCAGAAAGTACCCAGAGTACCTTGGATTTGAGCCTCGGTGAATGGATAAACAGGTTTTCAGACAGAGGGGATGTAAACGAACTCATTTTCCAGATTCTCTATTTTATTATTAAAGCTTTCAGAGAAGCCTCAGATACAGTCAGTTATCGTGCTCTCACCATGGCAGATTGCTACGGGCACAGTAACAGACAGAGAAAACCTGGTTAGGAATCTTAACCACTGAGCTCTAGCTCTGCCTTTGTCCCTACCTTATCTTGTGGTTTCGCACAATTCACATCAATTCTCTCATATTGTTCTATAAAAGCATCTCATAAACTTCATGTGAAGTGCTTTTAATTTCCTTCCTGTACTCCAGTTATCAGAAGGCTCTCGATCAGATTGGCTGGAAGGCTCAGCTACCAGGCTTTGGGGAAAAGACCACCCCCAGGTCTTGCCAAACTCTCTGGGAAGTCCCTGCGCCTCCCCGGCCCTGCTGCTCTGTCTGCCTGCTCTGAATTCCTGTTCTCCGCCTTAGAACTGGAGGCTGCTCCTTTATCCCTACCCTGTCTTCAGACCACCCCTTCGTGATCATATCAAAAATAGCTCCTATGTAGCCCAGGTTTTGAGGATGCAAGCTGTCTCCAGTGAATGTGTTGCGGGGGAGATGGAGCCACGTAAGTATCTTAAATCAACGTCAGGTATGCTGACTCTCAGCGGTCTTTTGACCACTTTTTATTTATTTAGTTAGTTAGTTAATTATTTTTCTCTGTCTCCTCTGTTTGTCCTTGCAGAAGGTAAAAACCATAACATGAAAATGAAATTCTTACCATTTCCCTCTGTGGAGCAGTTTGACCCTCTCAAGTTCTTCCTTCCTTCCTGAAGCAGCTCTGTGCCTTCATCCAGGCCTGCTCTAGGTTCCTCTTTTAGATATCAATCTTTAGACTGCCTGGTATTTGCTTTTGTTTCAGGCTAATTAAAAAAAATGGATTGTTTCTTATCAAGCAATATAAGGAGGTGGTATCTAAGAAAAAATAAGTAAGGAAGGAATGAGAGAAAGGAAGGAAGGAAGGAAGGAAAAAGAAAGATTAAATCAGCAAACAATAAGGATTCACAAGGGCATCTCGTCAGAATGAACCCAGGAAACCCCCACTGACTGGTTTCTGCCAGGTGCAGGGAACTCAGGTGCTCAGTTCTGTTCCCCCCTGGGAGCCCCTTCAAGCCACACAAACAACCATCTTCAAAGGGTTGCCCTTAGGTTACTGGTGTCACCTCCAGCTGGAAGTTTGGAGATGCCTGGGATTCCAGCTCCCTGAGGTGGCGGATGCTCAGCCACTGATCAGTGCAGGGGTCCAGAGCCCACTTCTTAGCCTCAAGCTTGGATGACCTCAGAGGTGTGATTTATGCTCCAGAGCTCCCAGCAGGATCACAGGAAGTCTGAGAGTCCATCAACAACCGTACTTCTGCTTGTCTGCCTCCCCTTTCCTGGTCTGCTTCCCCTACTCCTTTACTAGTCCCACTGAACACATCCTAAGTCCAGCAATACCATTTCCATCTGTGACTCAACCTGCTTCTGGGAGAATCCAATCTAAGACAACTAGGTTTTCCACCTGTTCAATAGATCAAGTGGGAATTCATTCTTTCAGATACACAGAACATTTCTGATCCTTACCACTATCCAGTCATCATGACCTGGGACACCAGACTTGAGTATGAGGACAACTGTTGAGTTGTCCGCTATTTTTATCTCAAGACACCGCTAGGTACCACTGTTTATCCTGCTCCCACCATGCCCTGCTGGAACATGGTGTCTCTGGGAAGCTGAGATCTGCCCTATCATTTCCCTGTTTTCATTCCCTCTCTACCTCCATTCCCCTCTATTTGTAGAATAAAATTTAGTAATAAGCCAGGATTTGGTTTTTACATTACTCTGGTTTTTCCTCCTCCCAATCAATGTCTCTATTTTGAGCCATTTCCATTCCTTAAGGATTTTGAAATGAGAAGTGAGGGAAAGACAATCTGTTCTCTTTCTGCTTGTCATAGCTTGAAATGGGGGGTGGAAGTACAGAGAAATCTTAGAAAGAACCAGAACAAAGAATTGGGTGAGGCAAGTGAGGAACCTGCAGGAGAAAATTGAAAAAAGTATTCACTCTTGGGGTCATAGAAATGTTGACTCTACAAAACTTTGACAATATCCCTCCTAAATTTTTAGCTCTAGACAGCTTACTTGTCTCAGTCGAGTGCCAGACTTTGAAGAAAATACTAACCATTACAAAAATAAGCAATTAATAATAAAATTACAGCCTATTTAACATGGACGAAAGAATAACAGAAGGGTCAGTAGTGATTATCTCTTAGTAGCAGATGAAGGCTGATATTTATGTTGCTATAAAAATCTGTATTTTTCTATTTTCTTCTAATAAGCATGGCATAATTTTATGATTAAAATAAAACCTCATAAAACAATGCTTATTTTATACATACTATGTAACATATTGGCAAGGAAGTTAGGTAAAGTGTGAGAATTCCTTGAACTATTCTTGCCATTTTTCTGTAACTTGAAATCATGAAATTAAGAGAGAAATAATGTCTGTAAGGTAAAAACAATTGGCCTGAGATCAGATTTCTCATTAGAAATCATGAAAGTCAATCAGGGAGAGTTTTCTCTAAATCATGGAGAAATCTTGAAGGTATGTGGCTTCTGTCCTTTGGAGGCGATTGATGGAAACACTGCTCCACCAGGGCGAGCCTGGGACACTTTCCTAAAAGGTTCATTTCAGTTTTTACAAGGAAAAGTCATGAAAGTTGCTATTTATAAAGCAAATGACACTCAAAAGAATATGTGGATTGAGCTGTTGATCAGATTTGACATCTTGATTTTCGGGCTTATATTTTAATGTTCTCTCTGCCAAAGGAAACAAACCTAAGCTCTTTTCCAGATCATCAGGACGGGTAGCACGTGTGGAGTGTCATGGTCAGCTACCTCAAGATATGGATGATCAAACGTCAACGCTGAAATCACGGAACAGACTCACTGGTGTCATTAGCAGAATTCTACTCAACACTAGAAAGAGAATATTTTAGAAAAAATAATGGATTATTAGTATGCTCTTTGGTTGCTTTTTGCTGTGGATTTCTTCACATTCAGATGCAACATCTATATGTGGTTACAATATGTCCCATACTGCACGCCTGTTTATGTGGGTGATGTACACAGAGAACCCTCCATGACGAGAAGGACTGAATGCCCAGTGGCCGACGCCAGCTCAGCCTTTGGAGGAAGAGTACCCTCAGTGCTCAACAGTGTGATGTGTTAGCCCTGGCAGTGGGGACAGAAACTGTACCCTGAGGTGTAGCCCTTGAGCAGACACTGGAAACTGGCACCGGGAAGCCACTCAGAACTGTGTTCAGGTGATGTTTCCTCGACAAGATTGACATGAGAACCTCTCCCCACCACCAGGAACAATGCACAGACTTGGGGAAGCAGAGCTCTCTCTTCTGGTCCTGATGCGCACAGGACAGGGGCCGGTGGCCATGCTGTCCCACCCGGAGGAAAGAGGGGAGGGGGAGGTGGCACATCTAACAACCAAGTGTCCTCCTGGGACGTGGGTGTCTGATGGCAGAACAAGCAGCCACCAAGCACTTTCATCTCATTCAAACCTACAGCTGAGTCCTACCCTGTGTGGTTCTGTGCAACTGAAGAGATGACGAGGCTCGCCCTGGCGCTCAGGTACCAAGCTGATCTCGGGGACAGGGACCACGTAAAGTCCTCCTTCCCTCCTTCCTGCTCTCTTTCCCTCCCTTCCTTCCTTCCCTCCTCCTTTCCCTCCCTCCCTCCCTCCCTTCCTTTCTCCCTTCTTTCATTCCTTCCTCCTCCCTCCGGCCCTCCCTCCTTCCTCAAAATGCTTCTTTCTCCTTTCCCTTCCTTCCTCTCTTAAAAAAAGGAGTCAAATATCTGTGAGAATGCAAAAATTATGGTAATTTTTTCTGTGTCCCAAAGTGTCATCTAATAAATACACGTTGCCAATAGTCCATTCTGTTTTCAAGTCTAATGTTTGTCATTAATTTCGTTGGGAGGAGCGCCGAGCTTTTTAAAAGAATGTAATTTACTCCTAATTTTGTTCATAGGAATGCAGCTTTGGTGTTTTTCAAGTTTCCTTTTCTTCTCCTATGTATGTAACAAGATTCATTAGCTACAAAACTCATTATTTGCACTAAATCAAGAAAAACTCAGTAGATTTAAACCAGTGAGGTCACTGCTTCATCTATGCCAATATTTTTAAGATGAATTCACACCAGTAGTTGACAAGATTCAAGACAGATTGTGGTCTGGGGACACAGGAATTGCTGGGTCCCACCAAAATGTTTGGAAACTCGTAGTTACAGTCTGTCGTCTTTTTTTCTTTTTTGAATCCACTGTGTATATGGCCCCATTTTATATTTGACCTTTGACGCTGTTTAGGAGAGCCTTGTTTAAATCCACTTTGATAAATCACACGTCCCTTTGTATTTCATAAGACAAATTGTCTCCTCTGCAGTGAGGAATGGAGGAAGAAAATAAAGTAAAACTTTGAGGACAGCTGTCTACTGTTCTTAAGAAAGTTACATTAAAAGATGTGAACATTGCTGCAACATGTTCTTTAGAAAAGTTCATTCCATTTTACTGCAACAAATGAAACATCTAATACTTGCAACATTACTGGAGGAAATCCTTGTTTTGCTTATGCCAAAACTGGCAGTTCCTCCGAAAGTTAACAGAGTTATTATATAACCCAGCAAATCCACTCCTAAGTACATAACCAAGAGAAATAAAAACACACAAAAATGTGCACACAGGTTTCATAGCACTATTATTCATAATAGCCAAAGGTAGAAACAAACAAACAAAAGTCCCTATATTGATAAGCAGATCAACAAAATATGGTGTATTCATATCATTAAATCATAAAAAGACAAGACTACAACGTGAAATAACTGTGAAAACATATTAAGTGGAAGAAGCCGATCACGCAGGACCAAATATTCACGGGCTATTTATGTGGACTGTCTGGAACAGGCCAAGCCACAGAGACAGACGTCACAGTTTTGTCCAGGGGCTGGGGTTCCCTAGACCGCGAATGGGAGTGACTAAGAAAGGGGTAGTTTTTCCTTGTGGTGGTGAAAATATCCTGAAATTGGATAATGATGATGATTACGCATCTCTTGGAGTATACTGCAAGCCGGTGATTAATATGCTTTAGATGGGTCAATTTTATGGAGCGTAAATTGTATCTGAACATGTTATTTTTTAATGTGCCAACTCTTCGTTTCATATTATACCTCAAGAGCAGACAGCCCTGCTTCCGAAACAAGTGGATGAGAGCTGGTTGGAGGTCGTCCTCACCCATTCTTACTGCTCCGTGGGCTTTTATGTGTGGGGAGAGCAAGCGCTCCCTCTAAAGCAGGGGTCCCGTTGAGGGGGAGCTCTCCCTTTGCCTAACAATCTCCTCCAGAGCGAGGGGATCACATTTTGCTTGGATATCTCGCCAACAGAAAACTGAGATCGTTTTCAAAAAGGACTGAAACCAGCGTGAGAGCATTGAAATGTGGTTCACTCTGGTTGCCCATAGACTAATCATTCTCCACCTCGGTGGCACGTTGGACTAACTTAATAGTTTCCACAATGCTGATGTCTGGGTCCCGTCTCCGGAGAGTCTTGATTTGCCAGTTCTGAGGGATGGCCTAGGTTTGGGATTTTAAGAGCTCCCCTTGTGATTCCAACGCACAGAGGAGGTTGAGAGTGGCTGTCGTGGAGACAACGGACTAGCAGAACCTCTGGCTTATGGGTCCCCGGGTTTCTCGGTTTTCCACTTACTGCTCCTTTTTTCTTTCATTAGGCCCAGTCCAGACAAGCGACTCTGGCTAGCACCTGGAACAGTTAAGCTATTCTTCGTGGTGTATGTAGGTTACTCTTTTCATTACTGATTTTAAACTTGCAGGAAGCATATCTCTACGATTAAAATATTAGATGACTTGGGAATAACATAGGGCAACACAGCAGAGTTCATCAAAGCTGTAAAGTCCAACAGAAGCAAACCATCACATAGAAATGACTCCGAAGTACCGTCACCGAGATCAGCTTTATCTGGTTAATTGATTTTAGACAAAAGGAATTGTTCTTTAAGAACAATTTAAAAGTCATCTTTTATTTATTTATCTATTTTTAAGGAAAGGTGCAGGCAGGAATGAAGGCGAGTAGGCATGCAGGAAGAGAGAGAGGAGGAAACGTCTTTATTTTTATTTAGTTGTTTTATTTAGTTGTTCACATGGGTTGTTTCCCCCTGGACCCAGGACTTGAACCCAGGGGTACATGACTAGCTTCTTTAAAGGTGATCGACCCAACCGCTAAGGGCGCATCATGAAATCTTAATTATAATGTGAGACAATGAAAAGAAATAGAAGATGCAGGCAGGAATGAAGGCAAACGGGCAGGCAGGCAGGGAGAGGAGGTAGAAGCACTTTATTTTTATTTATTGTTCACTCTGGTTGTTTCCCCGGGGCCTGGGACGTGAACCCAGGGGTGCGTGGCCTGTGTCCTTTGGAGGAGACTGACCCAACCGCTGCTCCACCAGAGGGCGCTTAAAAGTCGTCTTTAAAACTGAAATGCTTTTTAACAATGGAACCAGTTTTAAGAAAAGGTCACAATAAATCCTTTATTTCAAAAGTACAAATACTATTGACTATTGCTTTTTCCTCAGAAAAACTTCAAAGTTCTTAAGAATCATAGGTCATTGCTTCCCGTGTTATCATGTCAGAAACACTTTGAGAGGTTCATTCCTTTGACAGTAAATTCAGCTCATGGCCTTGCTATAAGGCCTAGTCTGACTCCTCTGACTTTTTTAAACTTAATATGTAAAAATCAAGTTTTTACATGTAAAATGGGCACATTATTTTATTGTGCTGCAAAAAGGATTTTCAAAATTATATACCTATCTATCTATAGATAGATAGATAGATACATAACATTCAAAAAATCACATAGGCCAAAAACCTGATAGAAAAACCCAGCAATCTTTTACTCTCACCTTGCCCCATTCTTGCTTTATGTTCCCCAGAAATAATCTCTTTAAATACTTTCAGCTGCTTTTCTTAGCATTCACTCCCATATTTATAAATAACAATTTATGATTATGCATATAAATACGATGCAGTTTCTGGGTTTGTTTTTTTTAAATTACACATTAGCTATTATTGCCTTTTCAAAATGGAAATCAAGGATTTCTTTTTCTTTTTTTTGTTTAGCATTTTATTGATGTAGTCATTCATCTCGGGTGCTCCTCTGGTCCCTGGACACACAACTGGGTCCTCGGGTCCCACGTGGACGGCACCTGCCCCATCCACCAGGGCGTGCAAGGATCTACTTTTCTTACCTCCCCATCTTCCTCTCTCACCTCTTTTGTCTCTCATCTCATTTTCCTGATAAAGTTATACCAGCATTTATGTTTAGTTCAATAATCAAGATCATTTACTGTGGACTCTGTAAATATTGGCGCTATGCAGTCACAAAGAAAGTCGGGATTCTATGTCCTGTTAGGTGTCACATTTTGCTTATTCAGTCTGTGAATATAAAATTGTCTTGGCTTTCTGTCTGATTGCTTAATTGATTTTTATATCCTTGTCATTAATTCATCCTCCAGATTTTGTCAGAGTGGTAAAATTCTCCCAAGGACTGTGAACACATAGTAAGTAGATTATTAATTCAAGTGATTTTCTTTAAAGGAAACTTTCTGGGAGCCCTCGGTCCTGTAATAATACAGGGTGCCAGCTGTCAAGGCAGGCTACACAACTCTCATGTGACAATTCCTCCCTCATTTTAGGACTTGCCTCCCTCTCTCTTGTGGATCCATCTAGTAATTTCTCTTTCTTGGTTTACCCCCTGGTGAGATGCATCCTCCATGGGAATACACATGATGCAAGACTGGGCATTTCTGATATGTATTTATTCTACCCTCATACTTGGGTGTTTCAGTTACAGAATTCTCTGTTGTAAATCGTTTTCTCTTACATTTTGAAAGGCATTGCTCAAAGGTTCTTCTGGATCCTGGATGCCAATGTTTTTGCTGAGATGCTTTATAATGTATTCTTTCAATTGAGTGAAATTTCAGGTTGATATGTCTTGACATAATGCTTCATAATTTATTTTTCTGGGTTCTTGGTAAACCCTAGCAATTTAGAAATTGATAGTCTTTGGTGTGGACAAGTTTTAACTTATTTCTTATAGAAATTTCTCATCTCTATTGTTCTGCTTTCTTTTTTTTTCTGCCAGAGTTGAATCTTTAACAGCTTTATTAAGAAATACTTGACATACGATAAACTATACATACATAAATTATGCAGTTTCATAAATATATGTGTACACAACACACCACTGTTACTATTAGCACCATAATCAAGATAATGAACATACTCATTATCTCCAAGAATTCTCTTGTGCATGTGTGTAATCTCTCCTTCCAACTCTTCCTACCCTACCCCCATTCCCAGACAAGCACTGATTTGCTCTCTGGGAACTATATATCAGTTTGTATTTCTTCAAATTTTACAAAAATTATGCCCTACCATACATGATCTTTTATGTCTAGTTTCTATCACTCAGTATAATTACCTTGAAGTTTATCACATTGTAGAATACAAGAGTTCATTCTCTTTTATTGCAGATTATTATTTCATTGTATGGACATACCACATAGAACCATTTATGCTTTATCCTTGAAATTAACATCATGCTCTATCAATTATATTTCAATAAAAATGTCAACTATAGTTACTTTTGTGGTTTTGGGGCTGGAAAAGAGAAATAGATGTCATTTATCCACCATGTTTAACTGCACATCTAATCACAACTTTTAAAAGAATCCTGTCCTAATTTCAAAAGAAAGTTTGAAAAACTTTTGCTTGCTCTCTTCCTATAGCTCACTAATACTCTTATTCATTTATGTTCCACCTTGTTCCCAACCAAGTCAAATTCAGGGTTGGGTACCAGGGATGGGCCCCAGTGCAATGAATTACCAAAGGCGGCTGGAATGTTCTTGCCTGAGGATTAATTCCTCAACTGAATCAGGTACAGATCTGTTCTCGAAGCAAGAGAATAGACTAAGCTATCTTTCAAGTTATTTTCTTTTCAATAAATGTATGAAACAAAGAGTTCATCTTGAAAATGAAGGAGGAGAGTAAATTAGGTAGTGGGTCTTGGCATCTGTAGTTTTATATGCATCCTCTCCCCAACCCTTAGTCCAACCCTTATCCAAGTCTTAGTCAAATCTGAAAAAGACCTTGAATGTACAGGTTCCTGGAATGGGTGGAGAACCATGAATGATGTATGCATGTAAGCTATGACCAGGATGTGTGCGGACATGTCAGAGGCACGCCTACACCATGGTTGGTGAATCTAGATGGGAATTCTTCCTTAGAAGGGCTTTAATCATGCATGATTTCTTTTTGTAAAAGGACTCCCTGGTTTTATCAGTTAGAATCAACTCACAATCCCAGTAGGCAAATGATGTTTTCAATTTACAATGTTTTTGTTCTCACAGTGAGTAGGATCGTCCCCAAATAATGAGGAATTTTTCTTGAATATAATTCACAGAAACTCACGGGTCTCAGAGATGTGTAAAGTAAGACTCAGCAGGCTCTAGTAAGGAGAAGGACCTTACAAATGAGATAAAACAATTTACCGAAATGGTAAAGGAATCAGGAAGGAAAGAGGAAGAAAACTGGCAAACTGAGCTCCTCAAGGGTAATGTCTGTATTTTCTTTCCTCTGTGCTCATAATGTCAAGCACAATCGTTAGGTATCTGTTAGACATATACCATTTGGGGTCTGATTCGCGTTCCTTTCCTCTTATTCGGATAGCTGCACCCGTGGGGGAGTCGTCTCCTTGGACCTGGTGAGACTCAGTGTTCACTCACCCTGCGGTGATCAGGCCTGGCTGTTCATGTCCCTGGAAATTGATGCAAGAAATAGATGTAAGAACTAAACTGGGCCAAGTAAAGTCTTCCTTAGGCTTTTCTTGCTTGTTTATTGGAGAGACTTTTCTGAGATGTAGTTACAGTCTCTGACTGCAGGAGAAAAACGTGAGGCTGGGAACTGTGTTGAAACTCTCAAATCCAGCTCTGGCTGAGAGTAGCCACATTCCTTTCTGTTCCAGCCAACTTGAGTTGCGTTTCTTTCACTGGCAACAAAAAATTCCAGCAAATGCAATCATAATGATTTAATAACATGGCTGAAAATCTGATTTTTAAAACAACTAGAAAGCTCGGCTTGCTGCCTTTCAACTGCGAGGCGAACAAGGTCTGAGAAAATAAAATGTAACCGCATCATGGGTGAGCATAGAGTTTGCCAGCAAGAACAGTTTTCCAGTAGTGAAATCTTTTAGCTCCTGAGCAGAGAGAGTGATAGAAGTCAATGTTTAGAAGATGTTTAGAAACGGTCTTTCACAAAAGTGGTTTATCTACCTAGAGCTGAAGGTCAACTGACATCTTAAGACCTTTGAGGATACAACGGCGGCCTATACATTAACCTTGCACACGAGAATGAAATGAAGCTGCATTTCCTTTAGCATCCTGATCACAACGAATGTAAGCAAGTCTGTGCCTCAGCCTAGACTGTGCTGATATGTGCCCTGTCTTTTCCAAGTTTCCCAGATACTGTCTCACGTGCTGGAGACAAAATTACTCTCACTCTCCACCTCCTGTCTCATTAGCCTCGTTGACTGAGCTTTGCAAGGGGAGTTCATGGTTGAGGGGCTATGCTATCTCCTGAATTCCCCGCTGCCACCCCAACTGCGGGACCCCTGCATGTTCTCGTATGAATGAGGGAGAATGAGCGGAGAATGCGTATTGCCAGCAACTGCCAGTTGGGTCCTGAAGCAGGGACTCCAGTCTCCTAAAGTCAGACGCAAACACAGCTGAGCCATAATCTCTCTCTCTCTTTCTCTCGCACACCTGCCCCCACACACGCACCACACCACGTCCATACTTGTACTTACAAATGCACTACTTAGAATACATAGTTCTTTAGGCACAGACCATAACTGTTTCTTTAAATAATTCCTCTTCCTACAGCACAGGCAAGCTATATACCTTTGTCATATGGATCAATCTAGTAATGTGAACAATTCACATCTCCATTTCAAAAGAAGTTCTTTGGTTTTCTTTTTCGAAATGGAATTGGTGTCATTTAACACTGTCTTTATAGTCTTCTCTCTTTTTTTTTAAGAGAGGGAGGAAGGAAGAGAAGGAAGAAGCATTTAAAAAAGAAAGGAAAGAAGGAGGGAAGAAACATCTTTAGTTAGCTAGTTGTTCATTTTGATTTTTCATCCGGCCCTGGGTTTCGAACCTGGGTCCTTGGGCTGTATGTGTTCAGCACACCAGTGTCTCAGCCGCCTGAGCCACAAAGTGCACCAATTTTCTATATTTTTGAAATTGTATTTTATTTTATGTTTTTGATGTCAACATTTCACCTGTTTACTGAAGTACAAACACCTTACCTTCTGTTCCTCTTTACCCATCCCTATTGACGACTGTCTTAAATATTTCCTCAAAAAACATTTCCTTTCTATGTTGAGAATCACAGCAGACATTATATTTTTTGCTTCAAAAGCAAGACATAGTTTAGAAAATTCAAGAAGAGAAGTCTGCAGTATTTATCCATAGTTTCGCTCTTTCCATTGTTTAACCTTCTTGATGTTCCAAGATTCCTTTTCTTAACAATTTTCATTCTGTTTAAAGAACTTCCTTTAGCCATTTTATGGTTGGTTTGCTGGTAACAAATTCTTTCAGTTTTTCTTCACATGAGAATGTTTTATTTTCCCTGCATCTTGAAAAATACTTTCACTGGTCACATTTGAGTTCACATTTCTTTAAATGCTTCAAAAATGTTTTTCTTTTGACCTTCAAGATTTCTCCATGATTTAGAGAAATTTCTCCCTGATTGACTTTCATGATTTCTAATTGGAAATCTGATCTCATTCTAATTGTTTTTACCTTATGGATATTATTTCTCTCTTCTGCTTTCAAGACTTTCTTCGGTTTTCAGACATTTGATTATGATGTTTTATGGCATATATTTCTTTGGACTTATTTTATCAGGGTTCGATAGCTTGTTAAATCCATAGGCTTATATATTAGACCAAATTAAGAAAAAGGTCACCATTATTTTGTCAAACACCGTTTTAATCTCACACTTCCTCCTCGCTGATGACAAAAATGAGAGACTCTTGTTATAATCTCACAGGTCCCTGAGTCTCTGTGCAAACTTTTGCTCTGTTTTCTTTTTATAGGTCAAATGGGGTAAATGTTATTCATCTAACCTCGAGCTTACTGATTGTTCTGAAGTCCTCTACAGTCAGTTATGGATCCCATCCAGTGAATTTTTATATTTTATGGTCTTTTTCAGTTCTGAAATTTTCTTTATAAAAATTTCCATTTGTTTTGCTGAAACTTCCTATTTTTTAATTTGTTTCAATCAGGTTCAATGTTTCTTATTCAACCATTTTCATGATAACCTCTTTAAAGACCTTGTCAGGGCGCACCCCGGTGACGCAGGCGGCTGAGACAACGGTGTTGGACCGCATACAGCCCAAAGGCCTGGGTTCCGTGACCTGCAGGATGAAAAGCCAAAATCAACAACTAAATAAAGATGTTTCTGCCTCCACCCCCTCCCTCCCTCCCTTCCTTCCTTCCCTCCTTCCTTCCTTCCTTCCTTCCTTCCTTCCTTCCTTCCTTCCTTCCTTCCTTCCTTCCTT
>RJWH01004322.1:0-112019 GCA_004363575.1 Solenodon paradoxus | reverse complement strand
GTGAGCTAAGACAGCGGTTGCAGAGAGGGAGAAACATGCGAGGGGTCTAGAGGCAGCAAGAAGGGTGCACGCAGCCTGGGTGGGCAGAGGTCAAGGGAAATAGGCTTCAGGGGTAGATGGTGTTTTGCTGTTTGTTCAGCAACAAGAAGCAAATTAACCTTAATATCGCAATGATGTCTGACCTCTGTAAAGTGTGTGTGTCTGTGTGTGTGTGTGTATGTGTGTACGTGTCATCCTCAAAAAAACCATCAACCAGAAGCCATGGGTTTTCAACCCTGAAGACCATGAGCTTACCTACATCAGCATCGGACTTTATTTCTTTCCTTCTGTGGAAAGAGCATGTCCATCCTGACACCAGCCCTGCTCTCCTGCTATGGACACCTCTGATTTGTCTTCTGATGAGCAATCTTCCTTCTCTCTCTTGCATATTCAGACTCTCCCTCTAGTTGGACTCCTCCTATTAGCATTTTCTTAAAGGAAAGTTTCAGGCAGGAATGAAGGCGAGCAGGCCAGATGACAGGAAGAGATTGGGTGAAGAAACGTTTTTATTTTGTTCATCTGGGCTGTTCCTCCAGCCCCAGGGCGTGAACCCAGGTCCTTAAGATGTATGTGGACTGTGCTTGCTGGGAGGAGATGGACCCAACCACTACTCCACCAGAGCATGCTCCGTTAGCATTTAAACATGCTTAAGTCTTTTTTAATTCAGAGTGAAGGACTCAGCCCTCCTCCCCTTCCCAATAGATCTGCTTCTCCAGGAGTCTAGAAAGAAAGGTTTAGATTCTGCCCGTTTGCTCTGCTCCAACTCACCCCTCAGCATCCTTTAGTCTGATAGCCATGTAGAATTCCTTTTACAAACTGCTTTTTCATTGAAAAGTTCAAGAATAATACAAGTACCCATGTCATCGACAACTAACATTTAAAAATTTTAATAACAGTCACATTACTTCAGAACTCTTTTTTCAAGAACCAAAGCATTCTTATTGTTAAGACCACATGTCCCATTCCTTCTCTTTAGGCATTTTTGGGAATTTAATATATAGCCTCCCTGTTCATGTGCTGTCACCACGGTGGCCCCAGGGCCTAGCACAGTGCCTGGCACATGGGAGGTACTTAACCAATATTGATGAATAAGTAAATTTATTAAGAGTAAAGAATTTATATATAATTATTTTGGGAAAATGGGAAAGGTTATTTTTTTTTCTGAGAATGAGAAGGGGAAAATAAGTTACCTGGGGGAAATGCCTTGTGGAAGGGGGAAGGACTATAGTCCTTTAGACGAAGAAAGTAGTGTACCAGTGTGTGGGCATTTTGCTGGCATGGGAAGAAAATCTGAACTCTGGTATACACTCTGTCACAGGCAAAGCATTGCCTTATCACATAACTCACTTCCTCTACATACACCTTGCTTGGAGCAAAGATGATTTTTCACTTAGATATATCTTCTCAGGTGTTTTCCTTGAGTGTTTCCGTAGCCACCACTATGTATGACCCAAGAGTAGCTGAAATAGACTGAGGATGTTCTCCTCGTCAATAACAATGATATATCTCAATGGAAGGGACCGTGAAATCATCAGTTTCATGGTAGAGTAGGTGCCTAAGAGGGAGGGAGGGAGGAAGAAAGTGAATGAAAGGCACATAGAGTCCTCTCAATGAAAAAAGAAACATGATGGGAAAGATAAGTAAAGCTGGATTAGTCCAAAAACTTCCCAAATTTTGTTCTTCTATGCACATCACTCACACAGAGAGAGAGAGAGACAGAGACAGAGACAGACAGACAGACAGACAGACTGACAGACGGAGAGACAGAGAGATATAGGCATACAAGTCAGGAAAATATGCATTTGGAGGGATATCAGATTTGGGACTCCACCTGCTCCTGAACCCTGTGTTTCAGCAAAGCATTCTTTCTGCCTGCTGGTTGCTATGGAAATACTCTGAGGTGCTAGCCACATGCCTTGCTTCTAGTCCCATGGGTAGATCTCAGTGGTACAAATACACATAGGCTTAAGAAGAGGTAAGAAAAGCAGAATAAAAACCCACCAGTGTGAGTTCATCCCACTGACCACCCCCCCATCCCAGTTTCTTAATGGACATATCCAAAGAGTCCTAGAAATCACAGAAAAAAAAATACATCTTTCACTTTGTTAGTAAAAGATCGCCTGACTTCTAATTTAGCTAAAAAATAGTACCAATCTATGTATTTGTGGGGGCTGATAATTGTAAGAAAAAAGAACAGACTGGGAATCAGAAAAATCTTTTCTAAGATCAAATCTGCAGGCACATTCCTGACTGACCCTGAACAAGCCAGTTCTGTTCAGTGAGACTCATTCTCACATCTGTAAAATGAGAAAAAAAACAACTGGGTAACTCCAACAGACTACAACACTGAAGAGATTTTGGGCTGTAAATGACAAGAAAATTAAAACTGGCTTAAAAATTGGATGATGAGATGAAACATTCTAGAAACAGGGCTGGTTTCCAATAAGGTTTAATTCAGTGTCTCAACGAGATCACCAAGAATCCAGTTTTGATCCACTTTGTCCTGAGACTGGTTCCAAGATCATGGCTCAAAGTCTCAGGAATACGTGGTACCTCATAGAGCAGGAAAGAGGGGATGTGTTTGCATTGTATTCCCAACATTCATTCTGCAAGATACTCTGACTGAAATCGCCTAAATCTGTCCTTCTAGCAGTCATGGTGGCCTGGGAAATCAGTTGACTTACTGGCTTAACCTAGGTTATAAATGGTCCAAATCCAAATGTCTATTCCAGTGTCTCTCATGTTGACAGGACAGTTCAGTTACAAGGAGAAGGAATGTCCTCAAATTCCTTACAACAGGCATGCACTTAGATGGCACTGTGACCTTGACTTCCAAATGGAATGGTACATCTACAATAGGAAAAGTCAAGGCATCTGCTTCACCAGTTTGTGGAGAACCTGGAAGAAGCTTTTACTTTACCATTGAAAACCTGGCTGATACCAGTGTCATATC
Source organism: Solenodon paradoxus (assembly GCA_004363575.1). Classification (NCBI taxonomy): domain Eukaryota; kingdom Metazoa; phylum Chordata; class Mammalia; order Eulipotyphla; family Solenodontidae; genus Solenodon; species Solenodon paradoxus. The sequence continues at coordinate 109,027 of RJWH01004322.1, read as the reverse complement.
TTCCAGAAATGCTGGCCAGTGAGTTGTGTAAACTTTGCTTCTGCCACTGAAGTCACTACTGTAGCTGCTGGCTTCCCTCCTTGAACCCTCACTAACCAGATCCAGGGAGGCTCTGAGAGCTGACTTCTGTGGTGACTGATTCAGTGCTGACTATCAGCCTCAAACAGAGGTATCTTAGGTCAACCTGCCTACCGTCACCTGTCTCCGCATAGCAGCAAGGGACTCACTCATCAGATCTTCTGTGGTGGATGCTGACCTGGGAAGTCCTGCACATGTGTGACACCATCTCCTGGGGACACTGGGGGCTGTCATACCAGATCTCTCTAGAGATCCTGAAGAGGCTGAGAACGAAGAGAAGGTTGTAGTTAAAAGGCTGTGTGTGACCAAGGAAGAATTTCTGGGTGAATTTACTGCTATTCATTTTAGGTGGTAGAGTGGTCTGAAGGCACGCAGGTGCCCTCTGCACCTGTTCTTCTGTTCTCTACTGAAGACAGGACCTCAGTTGCCATGAAGACTGGTTTGGACCTCCCACCACAGGCCACCAAAAGGGTAGGAAGAGCTATTGGATGTTCTTTCAGCTGTCCTTCCATAAACTCAAACAAAATGGAAAGTATTTGATGGAAAAGGAAACCAAGCCAACCTCCCTCCAATCAGACCTGTGCTCTTCACATGCCCATTTTCTTTTAGAGAAAAGAATAGGCAAGAATGAAAGCTGGTAGACAAGCAGGAAGGAAGAGGAGGAAGAAGCATTGTTATTTATTTTTATTTTAGTTGTGTATCTTGGTTGCCTGCCCCGCCCCCCACAATCACCCAGGGTCCTTGGCATGTATGTGGGTTGTGCTCAGTGGGGGACTGTGGATCTATCTGCTATTCCTCCAGGGCACAGCAATTCTTAGGTATCCCTGGAGAGGTGGATTATACCAACTGGCTTATCAATTAATTCACCTCCTGATGCATATGACCTGATAGCTGAAGCTAACAGAGTCTGCTACAAAGGATTTTTAGAAGGAAATATTCGAGAAAAGCTCATGAGTACCAAAAATCCTTTCTCTTCAGCCCCACCTCCACCCTGCGGTGGACTTCCCTTCCTGTCCCATGTGACAGAAAGGGGCTACAATCTGTTTTTAAATACCACTATACTGTGATGCCGACAGTAGGAATGACAATCCTTCCTGGACTAAAATTCAAGTTCCTCTTCTTATTGCTGCCTGTGAGAATTAAGGTAACTATTGTCACTGCGTCTCAGTTTATCCCTCCATGAAGGGGGAATGGTCTGACAGCATCTGACTCATCATGTTCTTTCGAAGATTCAGTGAAGCAAGATAGGAAGAAGTGGTACATGGAGCTGCTAACATCCCATAGATACTAGTTACTTTCTTCTTTTCTCATCCTTTCTTACTTTCTCTCAACCCCTTGCATCCATCTATGGGTCTTGAAAGAGGAAGGTTACATAGCACAAAACACATTAAATTTTCAAATGCCTGGTGATTTTTTATTTACTTTTCAATTTTAAGATGCATTTATTTTACAAACAACTCAATAAATATTAGTCTGTTTATTTTGCTCCATATCTCAGTCTTGGGAACTCTCATGTGCTTGGCATCAGAGCTCATGGACTTGATGCCCTAACTTTGTCTCCTGAGTCATCTCTTAGTGGAATCTTAAGGAAGCTGCCAATTTGTTGATGGATAAATCAAAATGAGACTAGCTGGGTTATAAAGATTTATTCAAAGGTCATAGGACCCTCCCTCATTATTCTCAGATCCTTATTATACTCCCCCATTAGAGTTTTAATATTAGTTGGTCCTTTATATCAGTATTCAGGTCATAATTCTAATGAGATCTCTTCAGTTCTGTGTAAGTGTAATCAAAGCTAAAATAAAGGCAGACAAGGCTTGATAGAAGAGTTGACTTCTGACCCAAATTCTGAACGATCTGGAATTTGTTAGTAGGAGAGAGGGAAAGAAGACATTCAAGGCAGAGGAAGGTACATGTCCAAACCCAGGAAGGAAAAAGGGAACATGGCAAGCTCAGCAAAAGACAGCTATTTCAGTGCTGGAGAAGTCTGGTAGAACAGGCCAGGAAGACAGAGGCCAGATATTGAACATCTTTTCGTGCCATTCTAAGACATTTGCACTCTATTCTGTCAACTAAGAAAAGCTACTGAGTAGTTTAATCAGAAAAGAACTGTGATGGGACTTATGTTTCAGTGAGAGAATCCTCATAGGGGATAAGATGAGGATTTGGAGTGAGTGATTATGTTTTCTATGTTGATGAATACTTTCTCTAAACTCCTCCAATAATACCATGTAGTTATTAGTTTTTAGAACTTAGAACTATTAGAATGCTATTTTTTGGAATATTTAATTAGAATATGTCCTTTGGTTATTCTTTTCTGTGTTTCAATTTACCATCCAAAAAAAGAATTCAAGTAAATTAGTTAGCCAAGGTCTTCTCTGGCAACAAACAGGCTCTCTTTCTCTCAGGAGGTTGGAGTTGCTTAAGTCTGTGAAGTCTTCTACGTTGATCAGAGATCCCACGTCCTTCCTCACTGTGGAAGTGAAACAATTCTTGAATCCTTTGTTGGAAAATGCCCAATAGTCAGGACACAACCTTTTAGTGTGGAAGCTGTTGGTAATGGTGATTTTGGGAATATGGTCACAGTTTCACAATGCTACTCTCGAATTCCTTCAAAATTCTTGGATGAATTCCACCTGGATTTAGAGATTTATATACATTAATTTGGACAATTTGATCTGGAAAATCCTGTTTATTTCCAATCCTTTTCTAACTAAGAACCAAAGTCTCTATAGATTATCTTTTCTGTTTAAAATGAACTTCATTTGGTGGATGAGATGCAGCAGCTGGGATCCCTTTAAGCTGTGATCCATAAAAAATGGAAGCACAGAGTATTTAAACCTTGACTCTAGTGCAATATGTCCCTGAATTAACTGTTGGCAGAAACATTACATCGAAATAGGGAGGACCATCAAATAGCCATCAGTGGGGTGACCAAAGCAATCAGACTGGAAAATGGGTGACTCATCTGTTCTTGACTATGTAAATGACTCAGTTGAATCTAATACTACAAGATGACTTCAGCTAAATTAAAGGATGCCTGAAGCTTGTTTGTATATGTCATACTTGGTGTGTAACTAATTTAGTGTTGCATTTTAGATGTAGCTTATAAAGGGACATGGGAGGTCAACTGTGTATGTAAATTTCATTCATTCATTCATTCATTTATTTTATCTACTCAGTCATTAGATTTTTTAATTTATTAATTAGTAGTAATTATTCTGCACATTAAAATAATTTCCTGTGTATAGGTTCCCCATTTCTTAGATGTATTTCAACACACCATGACCTCCACCAAATCACCAAGTGTTCTTCCCCATTGTCCAGTGGGCTATGCCACCATTTGCCCCCGCCCACTTTTGGTCACCTCACTTCTGTTGTAAACATTTCAGGGTTGGTTATTTTTCATCTGTTCCTTCGTTTTGTCTATTTACATTCCACCTATGAGTAAGATCATCTGGTATCTATCTTTCTTCTTGTTTCACTTAGCATAATCCCCTCTAGTTCCATCCATGTTGATTCAAATGATAGGGTTTCATCTCTTCTAAGGGCTGGGTAGTATTCCACTGTGTATATGTACCACATCTTCTTTATCCATTCATCGGATGCTGGGCACTTATGTGATTTCCAATTCGTAGCTACTGTGAATAGGGACACAATAAACATGGGGATACATACCTCTCTGCGGATGGGTGCTTTTGTATCTTTTAGGTAGATACCCAGAACTGGAATGACAGGATCATATGGAATTTCCATCTTCAGTTTTTTGAGGAATCTCCAAACTGTTCTCCATAGGGGTTGTCTCAATTTGCACGCCCATCAACAGTGCAAAAGTGTTTCCTTTTCTCCACATCCTCACCAGCATTTTGTTGTTTCCAGACTTTTGGATAATAGCCAGTCTTTCAGGTGTAAGGTGTTATCTCATTGTTGTTTCAGTTTGCATTTCTCTGATGGCCAGCAAGTAGGAACATAATTTCATATGCCTGTCAGCCACCTGTGTATCCACTTCAGAAAAATGTCTCTCCAATTCCTCCTCCCGTTTTTGATTGGATTGCCTATTCTTCTGTTGTTGAGTTTTATGAGTTCTTTGTATATTTTAGTTATTAAGCCTTTGTCGGAAATATCAAATGCAAATATCTTCTCCTAGTTAGTAGGTTTCCTTTTGATTTTGGTGGTTTTCTTTTGTTGTAAAAAAGCTCCTTAGTTTGATGTAGTCCCAGTTGTTTATTTTTCTTTTTGTTGCCCTTGATGGTGGAGTTGAGTCCCCAAAGGCTGATATCATGGAAAGTCTTTCCTATGTTGTCTTCTAAGAGCTTTATGGTTTCTGGTTTTATGTCCAAATCTCTAATCCACTTTGAGTTAATTTTTGCAAATGGTGTTAGAGAATGGTCTAGCTTCATTCCTTTGCATGCAGCTGTCCAGTTTTCCCAACACCATTTGTTCAAGAGACTTTTCTTTTTCCATTGAAGACTTTTGGCTCCTTTGTCATAGATTAACTGGCTGTATGTGAGTGGGTCAATTTCTGGTGATTCATTTCTGTTCCACTGATCTGTACCTCTGTTATTATTCCAGTACCATACCATTTTGATCACTATAGCTTTGTAGTATAATTCAAAGTCTGGAAATGTAATCCCTCCAGATTCATTCTTTTTTCTAATGACTGCTTTTGATTATTTGGGGTCTTTTGTTGTTACATACAAATTTTAAGATTTTTTGTTCTATCTCCTGGAAGTAAGCCTGTGGAATTTTAGCAGAGATTGCATTAAACCTATATATTGCTTTGTATGATGGCCATTTTAATGATATTGATTCTTCCCAGCCACAAGCAGGGGATGTCTTTCCATTGCTTTGTGTCCTCTATTTCTCTTACGAAGGATGTGTAGTTTTCATTGCATAGATATTTTGCTTCCTTTTTAGGTATATGCCCAGGTATTTCATTCCTTTAACTTCTATTTTAATGGTGTGATTCTTGTGATTTTGTTTTCTTCTAGTGTGTTGTTTGCATATAAAAATGTGACAGATTTTTGTAGCCTGCCACTTTACTGTATTCATTGATGAATTCTAGAAGTTTTCTGATAGAGTTTTTTGAATAATGGATTGATGTTGCTTCCAAGTCCCTGATCACTAATTTTGTTATCTGTGTCTTTTCTTCATCTTTTTCCACTAATGGATGCTCCTTCTGGTGCTGAGTTACATTTTTTTACATCCTCTCATCATCTCCTTCACACTGTCTTCAGTCTCATTCCTGAAGCACATTTGACTTTCTTTAGATGACAGAACTTCCCTCTCTGCCCCAACATCCCCCAAGTGTATCCTTGTCTCAATCCTCTTCCCCACAGATCAGGAGGAGCATGTGAAGCGACTTTGCCACCATGTTGTTCCATATGCTCAAGGGTATAAAGAAAAAATGCAAACATAGTGAGGAGATAAATAGAAGATATTAAAAATGGCTTTTCTAGAAGTGAAAATGCAATATCCAAAAATGAAAATGTAAGGAATGAATTAACTAGGGAATCTTGGTGGACTTAGAGATGAATGAGAGGCTCAAAATCAATCACAGGAGGGAAAACAAGGACAGGCTTTGTGGGGGCAGGGCACCGAACCTTGGACAAGTCTGGATTTGGGGCAAATTTTGACCCTACAGGACATGATGGCAGATAAGGAGACTCAAGCAGAGGACCTGATCCCTAAGGTATGTGGGTGATGGTGGCCAATCATTTTCAAAGCATTTCCCAAAGCATGCTACCATTGACAGAGCGCTTTCTAGGTGCTGTACTTCATATTAACCCAGAAGACACAAAGATTTCAAGACACAGTTAAGTGTCTATTCCAGGAGACTAGCAGGCCAGCGGGCCATGGCAAGAGGACCAAGATCCAAAAGATGCTAAGTACTACGATGGAGGTGTTCATTAAAGGAAGTACTTGTTCTTAAGGTCCTGCAAACACAGAGTCAGCACTCACCTGTCCCTGGGAGCAAGGGCCTCCTTATATTTTGCATCCTGGCTGCCTCTTTTTCTAACTATTGTCTGGGCCTTGGGTGGAACAAGGTCATGACTGGAGACAGAAGTACTGGATTTAAGGCTGAGCTCCCCAAGATCTCTCCTGCTAATTAGATGTTGTCACCAGCCTGGTAGAATCCAATGTTTGAAGGAAGCCCAAGTCTTTGATTTCTGGAGAACTGCCCATCTTTGAAGCCTCAGCTCTAGAGACCTTTCCTAACCAACACCATCACCAAAGAAACAAAACAAAACAAATACAAAGGTCAATGTTGTTCACAGCTTCCACTGTGCCTCTTCTGAGCTCTTTACAGGGGCTTCTTCTCTCCACTGACATCTTACTGCCTGTGTGCCTTTTTCCTTCTAGACCATGAGCAGTAGGAGGACCAGGGCTGCTTTATTTCATTTTTACTGTTGTATTAAAAATATGTGACCCAAACTTTTCTATTCTCACCATCCAGTGCTGCTAATTACATCCACAGTGTTGTCCAATCCTCACCAGTATCTATTTGCAAAATATCTTGGTCCATTTTTATATCCTTATCACAGTGCATGGCACAAGTATGGATTTCGCCAATATTTATTGAATGAATGGTTGGGTGGATGCACGAATCAATCCAGTCATCTAGAGATTGACTATAAATACCCAGCAATTCAGATTTCCTTTGCCACTATGCAAAAAGCGACATTCTAGAGGTTATAAAATGTGAGCAAGTTGGGAACAGGAGCAGCAGCTGTTTCAAGAGAAATGTCTTTAGAAAGTGAGCCTGTGCAAATGAGAAATCGTGGTGTGTTTTTGATCAGAACAGACTTCAGTGACCTCTACAAGCAGGTGACACATTTCTTTGCCAGGGAACAAATGATGGTCTTTTGCAGGTGGGTTGATGCCTGAAGGTGTGTGGGAATAATCAAAAGATTTCTGTGTTTTATAGGACGTATTCCCCCCTAGCTAGAGGACTTGCTGGTCTTATTACCATATTTGTGCCTGAAAAACAGATTGACAGTCATAAGTCTTTTGTGTGCTTTGTCATCTTGTTAGCTTCAGGTCACCCGGGCTCAGAAGGAGGTCAAGTTCACTTGACTTCGCAGCGACGGGCAGTTCAATAGGTTGAAAGAGGAAGAAAGGGGCAGAATAATAATAATTTGAGGTCAGGTGGGAAAATCAAAAAAGATTTGTTTTATTGTAATGAGAGGTGCTGTCTAACTTGTGAACATACCACTGCTCAACGTGTACAGTGAAGAACTAGTTATCCAACTGACAGGTGAGCGGAAACCAGGGGTAGGAGCCTTGTCAGGACCACAGAACTCAGGAAACGATGACTCACTGTACAAATCGTGCCTCTATTCTCAGTCTCTTGCTTTCTGTCTCCCCTAGAATTGTGTCACCACCAGTTCCATTCCCTCACTTCATAGAGGAAATGCATGCAGTAGGTTCCCCAGGGAAAGCAGGGTGGGTCAGGAATGTACCACTGGAGGAATAAACAAGACTCTGTCTAACTGCAGGCAAACCTGTATCTTCAGCTTGTTTACCCAGGCATTTGGGGAACAAAAGCAAAGTCTCCAAAGATAAGTGCAGCTCCTGAGACTCCAGGTCATGGTCACCATCGATTGCTGACTGTGCAGAAGACACAGCCTCCCTCCCAGAGCCCTCAAGTGGCTGAAGGACAGTTTAAAAGCTTCAACCTGTGACCACTTGGACAGAGCGGTTTTGAACTCTATTCCCTTGGTTGTTGTCCCCATGCATGTGGACCCCCTTTTTCTTCCTTCCCCCCAATGAAAAAGCAATGCTAGTCTCCCTTTTGCTGATGTCCGCAAGTGAGGCCCCAATTAAGCTTTTTGTGCTAGTTCTTGTCAGATTTATAGCTAGAGGACCCACGTGGTCTTCAGCAGGCCCCCCAGCCTGTAACAGTGCGAGTTATCCAAATGTGTGGTCAGCCAGGAGGATCTTGGTGAGGCCCAGCTCAGGGTCCAAGGGGCAGCAGAGACCTACAAGACATTCCGGACCTGGGGCACAGTGCAAAGTGTCAGGAGCACAGATGGAGGCTCTTCTTGGTTACCAACTACTTCTATAACTCTTTTCTTGTGTGCGTTTGTTTATACAGGTACCTATTCCCATAGCTGTCATGGTAATTATCACAAAACCAGCTCCATAAGTTATTGTCTGACTAACTTGTGCTTCCCCTCGAAATAGCTGTTTGGTTCACTCTTAATCACAAACCAAATCTACAAAAGAGTTTATCATTTGCAACAGAACTGAGGTCACCAAAAGGGAATGAGGCAGGCAGGGGCAAAGGGTGGCGGAGCCCACTGGACAATGGGGAAGAACACTTGGTGATTTGGTGGAGGGCATGGTGTGTTGAAATATATCTAAGAAATGGGGAACCTATGCATAGGAAATTATTTTAATGTATAGAATCATTACTACAATAAAACAGAAAAAGAGTTTACAGCATCTCCCTCCATGGACCAAGTGTAGAGATTTGGTGTAGAACAAGATTCCTTGCTAACTCTGTCCCATATGAAAGCTCTTCCAGCAATTGCAAGAGAAAAATAAGTTTGTAACTGATGTGTTTTCAATGTCCAGGATGGTTTTTCATGGGAAAACCCCTGTAATTATGATAGTTGTTATCAAGAGAATATGGTAACTAGAAGGAAAGAGACTGTCTTTATAGGCTTTGCCTCACCATCTATCTATTTTAACTAACAGCGAATAATACAACTGATTCCCACCAACTTCAGTCCTAAAGACTTTTTTGGTAAAATACAACCATTCATTATGACCCACCACTGTTCCCACTAACACACATAATTATACTTAAGATAATCTGGACCAAATCAAAAAACAAAAGCAAAAATAAAATTTCAGCTTAAAGTTCCTAAAAAGATAACTTTAAAGCTACTTATAACATTTTAACACCTATACATTAAAAATTTAGCTACTATAGGCAGAAGCAAATGAACATACATAAAGATAATGTCTAGTTTCTGTGGCCCTAAATCATGATCCCTAAAAAGACCCTTGAGAGGAAAACTGTGGGGACATTTGCAAGAAAGGCTTAAGGCCAGGACTTATTTTTGGGGTACATGGAGGGTGGGGCAGGGTGATTTTTAGGGAGTTTTCTTTGAAATTCTATTATTTTCTTTGATTTCTTTCAAAATGCAAATATTTGAGAAAGTAAAGTAGTCTATTATTACTCACCCTAGTCTCAACATAGAGTCTTTTCTGAAAGGAAGAGAGAGTCGGGATATGAGAAAAAAAGAAGCAAGGAAGAATGAAAGAGAGGGAAGGAAGGAGGGAGGGAAGAGGAGAGGGAAGGAAAGAAGGAAGGAGGGAGGGAGCGGTTGACAATGAAAATACAAAGAAGAGGACAGGCACTGACACGGAGAAAGGGACATCAAAAAAGCCTCCTTGACAACTAGCCCTACCCACACCATTCTCCCTAGTCCCTTCTCTATCTTCAATATCGCATTTTCTGGGGCCATGATCAACCTGTGTGTGTGTGTGTGTGTGTGTGTGTGTGTGTGTGTGTGTGTCTGTCTGTCTGTGTGTCTGTGTGTCTGTGTGTCTAGTAAGTATCCTACCTTCTTTTTTAAAAATGCATATAGATAAGAAAAGGTATATTGATACTGAACAGTACCTTATAAAAAGAAGCAATTCCTGAGCAGTATAGAACTCAGTAGATGGAATAAATGGAAAGTTACAACAGCTGAAGAACAATTACTGCACTGAAAATTAAGATTGAGAAATGCAATAGGAAAGAATAAAAATTAAATATACTTAAAGCACTGATAGATATGGCAGGTAACTTTTAAGGGACCAGCTTAACTGTAATTGACATCAGACAAAGTGAAAAAAAAATACAAATGTAAAGAATAAACATCAAAGAAACGATAGAAATATTTTTATGCTGCCTTCTAGATTTCTGTCTTGCTGCCAATCCCAGTTGACCTGTGATCACTTGGCGGGGTGATCAGGGACACAGAACAGCTTGTGAGTTATCTTTCATCTCCCTGTAGAAACTATGTACTAATTTTTTTCTCCAGCTACCAAACAGATAAACCTCATTTCTCCCACCAAGGTTAATGTCGTGCCCACAGAGGCAATCTCCAAGCAGGGTTACTTGTTCTGGAAGCAGGCTGCTATACATTCTAAGATTCTTGGACAAAGGGATATTCAGGCATGAAGTTCTGCGTGACCTTTTTTCTGGATTTAAAATAGAAATCCATTTCAGAACATGTCACTTAGCTGCAGCCCCAGACAGAAAAGCATTTGACAGGGATGGGGAAGGGGCAGTGGGAAGGAGTTGGATGACTCAGCAGAGGTATCTCAGAGCCTCTGGGCATAGACAGTGTCCTCTAGAAGTTGAATCTGTAATCCATTTGCCCTCTGCCTGTTGGTTTCTCCTAAGACTCACCCATACGCTTCAGGAAATTCATAAATTAAGTTTTTCTGTTTTCATTTGCTGGTGGCGTCAAATCCTGATGGCCCAGGAGGAGGTAGACAACTTCTTGTGGGGTCACCTGTGAAAGAAGCTGCTCAAGGAGGCTTGGGGTCCCCAGTGGAACAGCTTGTCACTGAAACTCTACTCCCCTTTCAGCCCACACTCATCTCTGGACATTGTGGTTGCCTATTTGGCCTGGAAATAAAAATAAAAAGTTGTGCTCTAAAATTTCTCAACCCTGAAAACAGTGTCAGCTTCTCAAATCATCTCGATCACTGGTATGTATTTGCAGGCTTAGATCTAAATAACTGGGGTCTTTCTTTGATGTCGTTTAAATGGAAATCCCAGGAAGGAGAATAGATTCTAATTCATTATCTCTTCAAGCAAGCATTGAGATTAGAAAGCAACACTTTTTTTGCAAAGGGACAACACAGTAAATATTTTTAGGTTTTAGGCCCAACGGTCTCTGTTGCAAAAACTCAGCTTAGGCCCTGATAGCTAGAAATCCGTCACAGACAGCATAGGGAACAGGATGTGGCTAGGGACCAATGGACCTTTATTTACAACAGCTGGCCGTGGCTTTCTGACCCCGAATCAGAAGGTTCCTTAAGACATTACTTTTATTCTTATGTACCACTGAGTCCCCACATTTGCATAAGCTATTTATAAAATCAGGTGGTTTTCTTAAAATTGCAACAAAAATTGTATTATTAAAAATACTTTCAATCATAATCTCACAGAAAAAAGACTAGACAATAATTTTCATCTATCTAGCTAAATTCGAATTCTCTTTTGAACATAGGAATGTGTTAATATATTTTTATGCAGTTGTAATTTGCATATGTGTTCCATTTTTTGTTTCGTGATCTACACTCAATATTCTTTGGTAGAGTCATTGTTAGATATTGGTATAATCTGCTTACTTTTTTTTCGAAATGCACACTCATATATATTGCTTGTTTGCATGATTTTTATAAATAAAACAGGAGGCACTATATTAATTGTACTACGTTTACTTATTCTTAAAGATTATGCAATAAGCATAATAACAGTTTTAATACAGCTGTCTTGCTAAAAATTCTCTTATTGTTAAATATTTGGAGTTTTTTCCTCATTTTTTTTTCAGGAGTTAAAATAGAGCTACTACAAATATCACTGTAAAGTGACATAAAAGAAAGTGAAAATCCCAATGTGAAAGTTGTGTTACTTTTGTTACTCTATGACTTATTATGCTTGAAACATGGTAACATTGTCCACTTAAAACAGAGTCAGATAAGCACTTTTTAAAAAATGCAACGAGATTATAAATTCATTTTCTTGAGATTTGCCTGTTCATTTGTTTTATTTCACTATATCTCACACATGAGGAAAACCACGTAATTTTCTTTCTGGTTTATTTTGCTTAACACGACTGCTTCAGTTCCATCCAAGTGGCTGCAAAGGGCACAATTTCACTTATTTTTCCAGCTGCATGGAATTCCGCTGGGTGTCTAGACCACAGCATCTCTACCCAGTCATCTGTGGACGGACTAAGTTGTGCCCATGTCTTGGCTACTGTGAACTGTGCTGCGATGAACATAGGGTGCAGATGTTTTCTCTCATTAGAGTTTCCTATCTGCCTCTTCAGGCCCTTAATCCAGCAAGAGACACATTTAGAGAGAAAGGCCATGTACTGAGATCATGCTTCTTAAACCATCCACAGTAAAATGGCAGTTTTTTAAAAATTTCAAAGTATCAGCAACTGATACGTATATAAAACACATGAAATATAATTATCAAAAATAAAAATAAAGAAACAAGGACAGGCCAAATATAAGCCCAATATACTATTAGAAATTATTTTTTTTTCATTATTAGAGTTAAGATAAATGCATTTGTTATTTTGTTGGATATGATGTTAAATTAGATTTTAATAAGTATAATTAGGGTAAACACAGCTTAGGTAAAATTATAGAAACTGCACATTTTCCACTGAAAGTGTGCAGAGGTGAATAATATAGCTTTTGCTTATCTCGTTGTGAGGTCCCAGCACAACGTAGGCCCAGGATCAAGGACCGGGGTATAAGAGCCAAAGATACTTGCTTGTTTCTGCCTCTTCCTGACTGTGTAACCTGATGTAACTGTCTTGGCTTCTATTTCTTCATTCAGAAATTGTGAATAAGAGTGAAATCAAATAAGACAATGCAGGTAAAGTCTGGGGGTTAGAACCTGACATAGCATAGGATGAAAAATGATTATATTTCTGTCACAGAGTCAGCCAGCATGGAAAAGGTTTATGGAGATTCAGTGGTGAAAAATGTTACTAGCAAGCACACATCAGCCTTCACTATCTCATTTAATAATAGGAGTCACATAGACCTTGGAAACTCATAATATCATAGATGAATAAACTAATAAAAGAGTTCAGCAAGTCTGTGAGATACAAATTCAATTTGCACTATCAATAACCAGGAAGAAATTGTAATAAAAAATGAGTTGCCATTCATGATATTAAGACTCTCTAATAGGAATGCACAAAATTTTATAGATAAATCTTTCAAATTATACTGCAAGGACATAAACTTCTATTACAAGAAAGTGCCCTAGGGACACTATTAGAAGATACAGAAGAAGAGATTGAACCTCTTAGCAGAGGTATCTACTCAAAGGTAAAGGGTAGTAATGGACAATGGGTGATGAAGGGGAAAAATAAAACAAAATAAAGACATTTGGAAAAGGACCTTGGAGGTATCAAATATAATAGTGTGTCATAAATTGTTAGAGCAGGTTGATTAAATCAATGCTGTGCACAAAAAGTTAAGAATAAAACAAAACAACAGATGCACCCTCCCTGGTGGCTCAGGTGCTAAGCTAGCAGCTGGGGTATAGACCCAGTAAAGCCCAAGGACCCAGGTTCAAGACCTAAGGTCAGGGTTGGGGAGGAAAAGGGGACAAGCTCTTTCCCCACACCCTCCAAAAAAGATGTTAAAAACAACAAAAGGCATATAGTCTCTGGGGTGGTGTTACTGAAGGCACATTTGGGTTTTCTAAGCATATGGAAACTGTGTCCCACAGGAAGGAAAATGCAGATAGAGAATATCTGATTAGATTATTAGATATTAGATTCCTGAGCTCTTGCTCTCCTAGAGTGTTCTGTCTCTTAAAGCTCTTTTCCATTTGTAGTAACATCGACTAGCCAAGTGTGGAGCAGAAGGCATGGCTTCTCTATCCTCAGGGTTGGGACAACCCTCCTGGCTTCGATGGCCTAGAAACACCCATCGTTTCTGACCAGAGCCATATTTCCATGATTCTCCTCTACAGCTTGGCATGTGTCTGGACCATGGCTGTGGTCCAGAAAATTCTAAGCCAGAGCTTTGCTCCGGGCAAGAATCCAGAAGGGTAATTTGGTTTCCACAGCTGAAAAGCCACAAAGTTTAAGGAGGACCCAGAGTCTTTGTAAGTTTGGGGGTGATGGGAACTAGAAGCCCTTAGTCATTTCCCAGTATGCATGATAACCTTGGTTTTTGTTTGCTACAGGGGATGGAGATCTTCAGGGGGGCTTCAAGAGCAAGAGGTGAAGCATCATCAGGAGAGGCATGTGCTTATGTTTTAGATCTCACTTCATTTGCAAACTGGATTTGAACGTTAGTTGGGTAAGATTTTTCTTTGCCTTTGACTGTAGTGTGAGTATCTGGAAGAGACATTGTTCATTGAAAAAGGAAAGAAAGTCCTATGTAAGGAGATAATGAGGCCTCTGAAAGTTCCTCCAACTCTTGCCAATGTCTTCCCAGAGACTGAGATCCTCATCATTTCTATTTTAGTAAAAATACCATTTTTTTCTATTTAAGTTGATTTTATTGAAGGAACATTGCATCATAACAACATCATTTAAGGTGTGTATCATAAATAGTAAATCCACATCTGTATACAGTGCATTAAGTTCACCACCATTCTAATTTTTCCTTCACCAGACAGCTGATCCCCTCTACCCAGCTTGCTCTCCTCCCCCTTCTCTTCTTGCAACCATTGATTTTTATTTATTCGTTAAGTCTGCTTTTGATTGATTTGGTTCATAGGTTTGTTTGATTTCTCTATATATCACTTATGAGTGATATCATATAATGTCTGTCTCTCTCCAGCTACCATTTTCAACATTTCCGAATTTTAACAAATCTGGTGACTAACTATGATCATTCCTACTTGACAAGTAAAGAATGCATTCAGAGAGGTTCTTGACTTGTCCAGGATGACACAGTGAGCAGACAGCTGATCCAAGATGCAATATTAACGAGCATGGGTTTCTGTCTGCAGCCTCACACCGTCTCAATGTCAATATTAACATTTTTGTAAGATATGGATATATTTTATGTAATAGATTGGAAATTAAGCCATCCCCTAAGCCTCATTATTATTGATTAGTTCAAATTAGGCAGATGTGATGCCTGAAGTAGGACCTCGAAAGAATGAAGCACAGAAAATGGAACAGCCTTCAAACTTGGGGTCACTCCCCACCTAAGGAGAATGAAATAATGTGCTGCATGCAGGGGAGGTCGATCAACATAATTCCCCAGCTGTCCGATGGTCCAGTGCTGTCTCGCAAGAGGGGCACAATGGAATGTTAGGGAGAGGGGGCTGGATTCTAGGAGACGGGGAGCAAAGACTCAAAGGCTCTCTGATAGGGTGATAAGAACTCACCAAGGAGAACTTAACCTAGTTTTCCAGACACAGCAGAGGGCGGGCTTCACTGTTCTCTCAAGGGCTATTCTTTGCCTGTTTCTAGCTCAGGCTCACAGTCCCTGTGCTTGGTATGCTTCAGCCTCTCCTCATGTCTAACTCCACCTGAGAATTCTACTCAGGAGCCTATAGCTTGTCATCCTGTGTGTCAGGCACTGTGACTTCATTCTATAGCCCAAATGCCCTGCAATAACAGGTAATAATAATGCAGTTTTAGTGGTGGCTACTGCTGGCTCAGCACTTAGTACATGTTAGATGTGGTGTCAAAAGCTTTATATATATACATACATATATATCCATGTATAGATAATAAAAAGATATATTTATTTTGCACATAGATGCATATCATAAATATATATTATATAATAAATGAAATAAATAAATATATATCATCTCATTTGATCTTCTCAACAGACTTCAAAAGTTGATATCATTGCTTTTACTTTTACATCATTAAAACAGAAAAGAGCGTGCAAGCCTTTTTCCCATGGTCATGCAATTAGTTCGTGATGGTTCTAGAAACAATTCACTCCAGATTCCAAACGCGATATTGTTGATCCTTATATACTTATATATGACACTTTTTGTTTGGATATTGTTACTTTTCTCTGATCGTCTATGATTTGTGCAAACTGAGGCACAAAATATTAATTCACTAAAGTAACAATTTGGGATAGATTCATGATTTAAAAATTTAAGTTTTACTCCTTAGTTGTTTAGCCCATCATTTTACTAATATTCATGGTGAAAAATAATTGATATAAGGTAGAAGAAATCAGTGAGAGGTAGTTGAACATGGTAAATATATTACCAATAAATAAAATATAAACATGAAGTCCATCATAAGTGTTATTTCCTTCACAACTTATTGCCTTCCACGCAGAAGCCTACTTTAATTTTCTTTAAATCAACAAGTCTTGTTCTAGAATCACAAAGAGTTCATGGAGAGAATTCTGGGGGTGGAAAAATGAAAATGCAGATAGATTGGATAAGAAAAATGATATTTTATTTTACTAACCTTGAATTGAAATATAATATGCTTTTCAATTATAGATATTACCAGCAAGCGGCTATAGTATTTATCTATAACTTTGCCACCCATACTTTACATTGCATATTTTAAAATATTATTTTATAGGTGTTACAGATATCGTGAAATAGCATTTACTGTTGATCTCTACTAGAAGATTATGGTCATTATTAGATCCATCACCAAATGTTTTTCCATTACCTCAGTAAAGAATTATATATATGTATAAATATGTTAATATATTAATGTATTGCCATATTATAAATACATTAATATTTAACTAATAAATTAAATAATTTAAATTTAATAATATTTAATACATATTTTAATGGATTGACAATTTAATAAAGTTTTTTCTTATTTTGATAAGTGCTTTGCAATATAATCCATTGCTCTGACAGTCCTGTATAGTTATTTTATGTATTTGAGAACTACATTGAGAGTCGATGGGCTTCCATAGACGGTGGTAATTATGGTGGTATGGAGGGTGATGGTAGTAATGGTGGTGATATTATTTTCTCTTATGGAGCAGAATTTCTTTCATTTTATGTGCCACCATATTAAGATCATAATGTTTTATAAATTTTAGATGCCTGAATAGAATTTTTGAAGAAATTATTAGAAATACTATGAGGTTAGAAAGAAATGGGAAGCATATTTTCGCAAATTCTATCTAGAGAGCCTGTGTGACTATTTTTTCCCGGAATAAACAAATCTCAGTCTTGAGCTTCATCATGGTGCTCGCTCTCCTTCTAAGACTAGGACATACTGTCAACATAACACATCTTGGTCCCCCATACTGAAGCATTCAGTTTCCATCTCCCCATTAGATGGTGAGCTGCATGGGACTTGAGTTCACGTTACTGTTCCTCACATTCTCTGCAGTCGGTGAGTCAAGTATATGGCCTCACACAGCAGGAGTAGGACTCTGGCCAGGTCTGCACTCCCTGTTTCTTGCTGACCACAACGGTCTTACCCATTTCATGGCCCAGAGTCTACTCAGAGGAAGGTGTCAGTCTTTGAATATATGTAATATTTTCCTTTCTCTTTTTCTGAATCCTTTTGAGAAAAGCAATCTTTGGCTTTAGCATAAATGAAATAGAGAACTAAACGGAAAACTAAAACACACCTAAGAGATGGGTTAATTATCAGTTGACAAATAAAAAAGAGAAGTGTTTGTAGGCATTTAATGTTCAATTAATTAAATGCACAGCTGGGCACTACTGTGTCATCCCAGCAGATATAATGAAGTGAGCCCAGCATCTCTAGGCTCATTAATTTAGGAACTCCTGGACCTGACATTAAACAATTAAGACTGAAAAGAACTCTAACCATCCAAAATAGGATGTTTCTGGATAGGGATTTTTTAGATCACCCTTTATACAGTGGAAATAGCTTTAATTTGCATCTTATTATCTGAGTTCCATCACAGCCTTTGGAGTAGATGCTATCATTGTCGTTTTTACAGATGAAGAAGCTGGAGTGTCGTGAACTGAATCACTTAAAGCTATTCAGTTGGTGTATTTGCTATCTATTATTACTATGTAAAAAATTACTCTAAAACATAGCTGTTTCAAAAACAAACATTTATGGTTATGCGGTTCTGTTTGTTGAAGAATCAAGACTCCACAGAGCTGGGTCAGGGTCTTGCGATATTGCTGTCAGGCTGTTACTGAAGAATCAGCTGATTAAGTGTTACCTAGTTTGTGCTGGCTGGTTTTATTCTCCCAACTCCTTAGCATTCTGCTTTGAATTTCCAGACCTCTGGTCCTTGTGTCCCCACAGGAAAGAATTCAAGTAAGGCACAGATAGGTGAAAGGAATTTCATTGCAAAAAAAAAGATTTATTGCAAATGAAAGCAGTGTAGGTTTATTAAAGAAATACCACATCCTCAGAGAGGAGGGTGAGCTGGATCCAGGTGGGTAAAACACAGGTATATTCCTTCATGGGTCTTATATTCCCCTCTTGTTTTCCTTCAGGCTTTTCTCTGGGTTGGGTTTTGCCCCTGTCTTTCATGTTGATTGACAAGTAGAGTTATATAACCAAACTCTTGCTGTATATGTTCTTTTCCATGACCACCTAAGTGATATCCACAGAGAGAAAGGTGCAAAACTGAAATACTCTTTTATACTAAGTTCCTTCATATTTTACTTTGGGTTACGCTGCTGTCCATCTGCACATGCTCAGTTCGGGGAAGTCCAGTAGCTTGAAAATGTCTCTGTCCTTCAGAGATTCGCTATGGGAGGCCAGATACTTGGCCTTGAGAGGGTTTTTCTTAATAATATAGCCTCTGTTTTGGAGCCTCCCACATGGTCCTCATATCTAGCGGATTTTGCTTTCTTTTCTAATAGGACAGTCTGTGTCCCTAGCAGGATAACCCATGTTAGGGCCCCTCATCCAGGGCTCAAATCTAGTTAGATGCCTAACAGGAGGATCAGCAACCAGGCTCACTCTGGCTATTGGTAGAATTCAGTTCCTTGCAGGCTGTTAGTCTAAGGAGCCTGTTCCTCCCTGGCTTTTGGTCAGAGGCCTTTCCTCTCTCAGTTCCTTGCCATGTGGACCACTCTGTAGGACAGCTCCCAGCAGAGCAGGTGGCTTCCCTTGGAGCAAGTGAGAAAGTGAGGGCGAGCACGCAACACAGGCCACGGTCATTTTATAACCCAATCTGGAGGGTGACACTTATCCCTTTTGCTTTGTTCTACTGATTGTGGGGGAGCCACAGTCCAGATGAGGAGATCACAGAGTGACACAAATGCCAGGAGACAGGGTCACTGGAGAGCCTTTTAGAGGATGCCTACACAGCTAGCTTGTGGTAGAGAAAGGACTCAACTTAGATGAATGTCGTGTCTGATATGCCATGTTGTTTCAACCAGAAGTCATTCATTCTTTCTTTCAAATATTTATTGCAGGGACGATTTTTGACACAGAAATGCAGAAATAGAGTATGTGGTCTAAGAAGTCACACTAAACCGAATGGAGACTGATTGGACAGTTAGGGTGTATCGGGATAAACAAGAAGTGGCGATGGGTCTCCCTAGCATCCGTGGAAGGCATTAATGTGAGGGACTCTCACCCACTGGACAAAGTGCAAACTACTTACTACAATGGCGAAGAGACAGGTGCTTTGGTTGAGACTGGAGAACGAACTGTGTACAGTAGTTCTCAGCTCTGATGGTGGTGGGACCACCTGGAGAGCTTTAGAAGAAGACTTCAGTTAAATGAATAAAATAAAAATCCTAGGGTGGGGCCTGGGCAGTGGTAATTTTTTTTTTTTTTTTTTAGTATTTCTTTTGTGGCATCCTGTTTAACCCTGGCATCCGCCCTATGACATTGATTCAATCACCATTCTTATTGTACAAGTGATTTGCTTCCATATATATGTTTCATTTTACTTTTAAACTCAAACGACATGAGATCAAACATGTAATTTCAATGCTTTGTATTCCTCTAAATATCCATTGTAGTACCTTGCAAATAGCATTCATTAAAATAATTGCTGTATTCAAGATAGTCATCTTTAGGTTGCAAAAAAGGGAATGACGATAGGATATGGAATATTTGAGCAGATAAGCTCTACAGCAGTCTCTGCGAACACAATTGTGATGACTAGGAATGACTGGTGATTTGAGGGTGCAAAGACCTGGGTCTCTGTCCTCAATTCAAGACAAGTCTGAGGGAGACAGAGCTCCCATGGGGTTGGCTGAGGCCGGACTTGAGACTGAAGTGATGTCAGTGATGCTTAACTCCTTGTACCCAATCCTGCTTTCTTTATTCTCTCAAGTCTTGGTCTCAAGGTTTCTTCCCAAAAATACCCTGTCTCGAGAGTCTCCTTCCTAAAGAACCCAACCTAAGACACACATGAATATGCTAATATAGTAATAATACATTAATATTAATTAATGTTAACTTATTAAGCATATATTAATTGATTACTAACTTTATTTTACTTCTGTTTATTTTTCACATGTCCTTCCCCTTGGTGACATAAACCTCTTTTAAATCTTGCCCTTTACTATGGGGAGCATTCCAGGAGTCTTTCAGAATGATTACCTTCCTCCCACACCCTGCGAGGCTGCTAGGAGATCTTTCTTGGTCATGAGCAGCTGGTGGGGGTTCCTGGAGATAAAACCCACAAAAGTGTGGGAGTTTCCCAAGACTGAGTTCTCCAGGAGTCCCAGTCTCACACTTGTGTAACTCAGCCTTCAGTAATTCATCCAATCTACCAACAAGAGCTCCTACAAGTGTGTGGCTTTGTGCCTTCTGCTGCCCAGAAGTCAAACGTAATGTGATTCTCTGTATTTCCCTTTCTACAGATTTTGTGGTGGCAATGTGCCCTGCTTTCCTTTAATAAAGACTACATTTCTGAGTGGAAATTGTCCATGTGTTATAATCAGAGATCAGATCTTACCAGAGTTATCTAATCTCTCTGAGCCTTTTTTTCTCATCTCTGAAGGGAGGTCTCATTAGGACTACAGACAAATCACATAAAGCACCTATCCCAGCACCTATCCTGGCTTTTGACTAAATAGGGGCACTCAGCACAGGATGGTCTATATATGGGTAAGCTTCAAACACTAGAAGGTTAATTATCTAGGCTACATCTTAACTCCTGTTCATGCATATTTTTGAATCCCTCTAGGTGACTCCAAGATGCTGTCGGGGCTTAGTCATGAAAGAGCCTTGCTGACTATGCTAAGTTTACACTCTGTTATGAAAACATCACGGGAGATTTAAAGGTAAGTGGTGCCAATGGGATTCCTGCTTTAGAAATGTCACTCCAATATACACCGTCCAGAAGATGGCTGGAAGCAAACAGACCTGGAGAGCAGCTTCAAGCAAGGAGCATGGACCTGGACAAGAAAGGATGAAGGCTAGAAATGCTGAACGAAAACAACAGGAGAGAAGATGTGGGACATGGGGGAGATTTGGGGGTTCAAGCTAATACATTGATTTCATGTGGGATGTGCGTCCATTTCTCCCTTTGTCAAATGAGAATAATGATGCTATTCTCTCATAGGGCTCCTAAGATTGTGGCGATGACTAGGAGATATAATACAATCTAAGTGCAGAATAGAACCAGCTTATGACAGTGTCAGCCCTGGGGAGGCAGCAGAGACATGTACAAGTGCTTCCTCTCCACAGGGTCAGAAATGGGACTTTGGACAGTGGACTTAATTTCTCTGAGACTTAGTTTCCTCTTTTTGAAATTGGAGTAATAATAATATGAGGATTTCAGATGATAATAACATATAAAAGTGTTTTGTGCTTTCCTGGTCTCTGCAAACATCTGTCATTGGTATTACTATTATTATTATGCTAGAAAGGTGGGCTGTCTTTCTCATAAGGCAGAATTTACTATCCCTCTTTTGGACTTCCGTAGCATTTTGTTCATACTGTTATGAAAGTATTTTTGCTTACCAATTATGGTTCTCCATTAAGCTTTGTTTTATCTCCTATCTATCATCTTCTTACCTACCTATCGTCTATCTATCTACCTGTGTATTACATGTCTGTCTCACTTACTAGATATCTGGGTATCACCTGTTTCCATTCTATCATCTCTCTTATCTACCAGCCACCTCATCTATCTGTGTTTATCTATCTATACAGATAAACCAGCTGCTCAATACATATTAATGAATCCCTAAACCAATTTGAAAATAAGGAGGTAAGATTTTTTTATTAGAGCAACAAGCTATTATTTGAATTGGGGCATAAAAAAGCCAGGAAACCTGGCTTACATGTGATCTGACACCTTTCTGGATAACAAACCACATCTCTGACCCTCAAGTGTTTAATGAGAGACAAGAACATTGCTCTCCTCGAATAACTTAACAAAGTCCTCAGTGAATGATGCTAAAAAGGAAGATGAGAAAATGAATAAGTTAATGCTTGCCAAGCGCAATAAGCTCTGGGAGAGAAGCTCTGTATAATAACATACTGGCCGTGGGTGATTGTCTGGATGGCCTGACTTTTCTTCTTTAATCGTTGAAGGACTTCAGTGTCCACAGTAATCAGGAGCACTATCTTACCAAGCTTCTGTAAGGATGGGCGAAACAGGCAAGGGACTTGGATTATTTCCATCACAGGCAGGAGAAAACTAAGGTAGAGATCCTGGCCCCCGACCACATCCCAGTGACATGTTGGAAGTGACTGAAATAGCTGCAGGGCATCAGAATCTACTACGACCCCAGTCAGAAATATGGCTGATTCTCACATTTACCTCCCCCAGTAAAGTCAGAATCAGATATTAGCAAAGAAAGTGCTCAGAGGAGTTAGGTGACTTGTCTAAGGTCGCACGGTGATCAAGTGACAAAATTTGGGAGCTGCCTGTCTGATTCCAGAGTCCATGCTCTTTGCATGACATTATGCCCAGGCATCCTGATCTATGACCTAGAAGATCACACATGGCACAGGGAAACAGCACTGACTTCCCAAAAACTTGCGGTCAAGTTTCAGGATTTCCGAGAATGGCGCACAGGGCATGGTTAGTGGTGAACTTGATCACAGGCAAAGGTGACAATAAAGCAAGGTGTTTCTTGCATGAGGAAAGTGACAAACTTGCAGGCAGAGTGAAGCACTGAGAAGCCCCGCTCTGGCTCAGCAGGCCGCAGGGTGCAGGTCCAGCCTCCAGCTGGAAGGATGGGTCACTCAGGGGAGAGGGGACCACCTTCTTCCTCTGCAGCTACGCAGAAAGGAGCAGGCGGGAGAGGCTGTGGATGCTGATGTGGGAAGCATCAGCCTCAGAGTGGCTCAGGCTGGGTTGGAATCTCAGCACCTTTCCTGGGAGGGCCCTGGGCTTGCAGGTAACTGGGCCACAGCTTCCCAAAGGAGAGGTCAGGACTATTTTGATCATCTTCCCAGTTTCTGGGCATGAATAAAGGAGGTGTGTTTAAAAAGCCCCTCACACTGTGCTTAGTGAAAGAAGTCAGAGATAGTGGATGATTTCACTGGGACGTGGAAGATAAACAGAGCAAACAAACCCTTCCATTCTGACTGCAGAATGCTGCTCACCAAGGGCCAGGGGGCGGACGGGCGAGTGGGGCCGGGCAGATAAAACCAGAATCAATTTTTTTGCTGGTGAATGGAGACTAGACTTTTGGAGGTGATTACAATGTAGAATGAACAGATGAGAAAATCCAAAGTGATACACCTGAATTTTTTTTAAAAAGTAAATTCTTGAGTGATGAGAACAGATGGTGGTTACCAGGAGGAAGTGGGGTGACCAGAGGGTTAAAGGAGTCAACTGCACAGCGGTGGATGGACATTGGTGAGAATTGCAATGCGGTTGCAGATGTGGATTTACAATGCTCTGTCTCTGAAACCTACATTATGTTAGAAACCAAAGTATTTCATTAAACGTATGTTTTTAATAAAAGAAAATGCAATCTCAGACAGGTCTCGGCTCCCACTTTTGCTCTCCCAGGGCTGGGGTGGCTGACACCCAGACAGCGTTCAGAAAGTCAGACTGATTCTTGGGGGTCAGGTGTGAGCCGCGGGCAGCCGGGATTTGCCTGGATAGCGGCACACGAAGCAGCAGGCAGCCTTCTGGGTCACTGGCTGGTACAAGGTGGTTTCCACTGGTCTTAGAAGAACGAGGCAGTGAGTCCAGAAACTGCTAGAGGTGACATGACCTCCCAGGGACAGGGTTCCAGGCGGCCCCGTCTTCCCAGAGAGGAACAGCTGCAGCCTGGGTGCTGGAATGGCCCAGGGTCACCCCCCGCACCCCGCGCCCGCCAGATCGCCCCCCTGAACATTTGCTTGATGAGCACCAGGCCCTGTGGGAAGAGCTTTAGACAAGAGTGATAGGCCCCAGACTCTGTGGCGCCGCCCTCAGCAGGGCCTCGGTGTTTATTATTCCTCCGAGCCTTCTGCTCTGCTTTAATTTGCAAATAATATGCGAGCTGTTTCTCCCTTGTCAGCAAGCTGGCCAACTCACTCGGGACACATCTGCAGGGCACAGGGCTGGAGAGTCCTGACTTGGAACACACAGCCGGGGTGACCTTGAGCTCCCAGGACGCCATTACCCCCTCTGTAAAATGGGAACAAGGTAACATACTAAGGGAGGCAAACGAATGGACGGATGCATGGTTAGGCGCTTTCTCTAACTCTGGCACTTACTGCGTGCTCAATACATGTCTCTGACATAATGAGTCAAAGAATAATTGTGTTACCAGTGTGGCCAAGGGAAAACAAAGAAGTAGAACCAAACAAAATGCAGAGTCTGCGCTGGGCAGAAACTCAGGAGGCAGAACTCCGGAGCTAGAGGGTGGGAAGCGTTTATTTCAGACAGATGGTCACGCTGGTGCTGATAGAAGTCAGTCCCCTAGAAGGGGCATCCGCTTCAGAACTGCATTTTAATGAGAGGATTTTTAATTGAGTTATCATCTGGCTCAGGGGTGTTGGTGATAATTTCATTCATTCCACAAATATTTTTACTGCCTACCATGTGCAAAGTTTTCCAAATAAAATAACTGCCACACTGACACTTGGGTGATGCATATAATTTCTTGGAAAGTGACTGAAATGATCTGGGGTAAGACCAAAAAGAAGATCATGTGTGCCTGGTGAATTTTCCATGGCTTCCTGCCGTGTCCCAGCTCAGCACAGTCTATTCAGAGTCTCCTCCTTTGCAGTATAAATCAATGCTTCTCTGTTCCTGCTCATCCTGTCTTCCCTCCATGCCCTAGTCCCAGCTGACTGTGACACAAAGAACCAGGAGACCAGATTTCACATTATATTTATCATCATAATCCCAGTAAAATCTTCGCCATCCCAGACACACTTCCAGTATAAAGAAATAACAGGTTGGGAACTCAACATCTTGACCCCAGAATTTCATCTAATAGATTTTCAGATACCGCAATGGATGGACTATATGGCCCAAGCCACTGTTTTGGCTTTATAGACTTTTGTCAACAGATGCATGAAGGAACAAATGGATTTGCAAACAGCAAGCTGACTTGGGCTTGAGAAATAAATTTACAGGCGCTCCCTGGTAACCTAGCAGATACAGCCACCAGACACAACCTACGTACATTCCAAGGACCCAGGTCTAAGACCCAAGGCCAGGGGAACAACCAAAATGAGCAACTAAATAAAATAAAATAAACATTTCTCCCTCCTCTCTCTTCCTGTCTGCCTGCCTATGCTTCCATTCCTGCCTGCACCTTTCCTTTAAAAAAAAAATAAAAAAGAAATGTGCAAATGAGTAAGACCGAACAGATTTTTAAGTAGAAAAATGATGCAATATAGAAGCTGCAAAAATACTTAATACATTACCCTCCAAGTGGAGTATTTAACTGGTTTCTGATTTTGATATTATCGTGACCAGTTCCCCTTTGTCAGATCTCCTATACTTACCTCCTCTCGCTTCTCACCTGATATGTTCCCTGTTTGACCCCTTAGATCACAGGTGGGTTCAACACAGTGCTTCTGTTAAGTGCCCAGCCCTATAAAGTTTGCTTATCACGGATATCTTTTTTTTTCTTTTTTCTTTTTTTTTTTTAAGAATAGGTGCAGGCACAGGAATGAAGGGGAGTAGGCAGGCTGGCAGGAAGAGAGATGAGGAAGACTTTTTTATTTTTATTTTTATTTTTATTTATTTGTTCACACTGGTTGTTCCGCCCCAGGTCCTGCCACCCTCCAACCCAGGACTCAAACCCAGGGTATGTGGCCTGTGCTCTTTCAGAGGCGATTGACCTAACCACTACTCCACCAGGGCACACCTTCCCTGAAACAATGCTCACATCACCTTGGCCCCTTCAACCAAATCAGACCAACAAGGTTTCACAGGTGAATAGTCTTTTTATCAAAATATGGTTATTTTATTTATTTATAGTCACAGTCTGGGGTCAGAAGAATTCTTTTCCCTTAGGAAATAGCTTTGAAATCATAACACAAGTAGAAAATTCAATTCATTAGGAAAATATCATTTTATTTACAAATGTATAGGGAGGAAATTAAGGCATAGCATTTAAAGTGGTTTAAATAAAATGTTGCAATACTTCTGCAGTTTTATAAATACAATTAATAATATTAAAATAAATTTAAAATTTTACAGTATGAATCATTTAATAGTAGAAAATAGGAGATTTTTAATATTTAACTTGATACTCTTCAGAATATTGAATTGAAAACTAGTGTCTTTGAGGGTAGAAATAGTAGCCATGTGTTTTACCCCTTTTGGTATTTATTCATAGTCATGAAGTTTTAGGAAGGAGTCCTTTGGAGCAGAGGCTATGGTCTGTGGGTGGATTTAAACTGTCCATAAATTCCCTGAAAATGTATGTGCTTTCTTGTGGAAAAAAAAGTTTACAGTTTTCATCAGATTCTGAAAGTTGTCTGTGATCTTCAGAACATTTAGAACAACCTTCTAGAAATAAAGTCCACCAGTCTCCTTGTTTCACTGGCTGGGGAGCTGCCTGCCCCGCTCCCAATGGAGTGGTAACCACTGGTCACCCTCTCTGAGAGGGTCTAGCAGATTCCAGGTGGGAGCCAAAGTCTGCAAGCTTCCAGGAGGCTGAGAATCAGCACCATCTACCCACCCACCTCCGCCCCACCAGTCTCATTCTTTTTCCAAACAAATTTGGGGAAAACGTGACCCCATGCATCTGTCTCCATGTCCTTCATTTGTTTAAGATCATTAACTCAGAGTTGATCAAGTCCTTTAATTCCAGCACACCAATACTTGTTTCTCTTTCTCTTGTAAACAGAATTCTGACTGGCCCATTCCATCACTTCCCACTCTGTCCCTACCTACCCTGTCAGGGTCTGTTACATATGATTCTGCGTGTTACTATTTCTGTTGCTGCTGGGGGGACCTAGCTTCTCCCTGCTTAGCTGTCCTATTAGACAGGATTTTCTCTTTAAATTCATTGTTTCAGGTCAACAATGGCTTTTGAACCTTTTGCTATTCCCTCCCCTCAGCCCACGATTACAAGGAACTCATCACTGAAACGAGTGTCCATGAGCACACACGATTTTGTTTGGGTGATTCCTATAAGCTAGCTCTTTGACACCTGGGAACATCTGATGTCACTGGAGACGTGTGTGGCAGCTGGGAGAGCCACTGCAGCTCACACGTGGAGTCAGGAAACCCTTCGGAGGGAGGTAGGCATCCTTACTGAGTTCCTGCTGCCTCGACTAGTTAGTAGATCTCAGTCTTTAAGTGCTGACTTCCCAGCATTGTGCATTTTCTCTTCTGGTACCTACCTCACCTATGAAATAGACATTGTTAGTATCCCTGCTTTTGAACTGGGCAAACACAGACTTGTGGTTCAAATACCTATGATCGCCTGCCTCCACCACGCCTGTCCTCAGCACTCCTCCTGCTTAGTGGAGTGGGCCCCCCAGCTGGCAGAAGATGAAACATTCCAGGCTGTGCGCCCTCATTTACTGGGTGAGCAGTGGAACCAAGTCTGGGGGCAGGAGGTGGCAGCCTAAACAGTAGTAGAAAAACGATGGTTCCCAATTCCTGAGTGGGGACTCTGCCCCTCACAGACACTATTTTCCTTTCATCCTCACAATGATCTTGAGGACTGGTTGTCTTTCCAGTGTTCACAATGGAAGAGACTCAGAGAGTAAATTTACCTGCTTGAGGCCTCAAAGAACATTGGCGCGTGGAGATTGGCACTAAAGTTCTGAGACGCCTTTTTGACCTGTCTAACCCATGAGATGGAGAGGAGGCTCTGAACCTGATCAAAGACTTCTGGGCGTTGATGCCTTCAAAGACCCTACTTTTACCTTCACCTTTCTCTAGCCCGGGACCAGAAGGCAAATTAAAATAAAAAGTCCTGAATCTCTTTTATCAAATTGTCCTCTATCATCAGTTGAAAGAGTAGGATATTAGGAGTTGGACTGTGAACCAGCAAAGAGAAGTAGATGGGAGTAGATTCATTCTCGTAATTTCCCCAAATAAGCCTCACTTTTCTTATTTTACAAATGAAAGAACTTACACCCAGAGAGTGAGAAAGTGAAAAATCTTGGTTAAAATCAGAGAACAAAGAAGCAGCAGCAGAATGAAAGCATCGCTTGTTGATATTACGGAGATTGTCGGCATGTAAGAGACTCCGTATTCAGATATTTATCCCTGACCACCTCTTCTTCCTCCTCCTCCTCCTTTTCTACTTCTCTTCCTTTTTCATTAAGGAAATGTACGGTAGGAATGAAGGCAAGCAGGCAGGAAAAGAGAGAAAGCACTGTATTTATTGACTTGTTCATCTTAGTTGTTTCCCTCGTCCCAGGATGTGAACCTGGATCCTTGGGATGTATGTGGACTGTACTTTGACTGAAGGCAGTTGACGAAACCACTACTCCACCAGGACGTGCCTGGACTCTTAAAGAACTCAAAGTCAAGCTTCATGGGCACGTGTCCTTCCTCCGAGTGTGGACTTAGGGCCTCTACTCCTGGAGGGTTGGGGATTCTGTGGTAGATGGACCAGAAATGGCACCAGCTGTTCCTTTGCTGTCCTTGCGTGAGTCTTCCTGGAGCAGATGCTGTCAGAGACCATATTTCCAGGTCCAGATTCTATCTACAAGGGAGGCAGATAGAGTCCCATGGTTCCCATGGGGGAAGATTCTGTGGGGCAGACTCTGCGAAATGGACTTCCTTCTCCATCCCAGGAAAGTGAAAAAGACATGAATCTCAGCTGGTCACAGGGTAAATCCCCAGATGCCCATGGGGTATTTGGGGGGGACTCTATTTAAACCACTACACTAGGCGTCAGGCAACCAGCACTGCTACAAATGTAGTGAAAGAAACAGCAAGTCCTTGCCTGAGGGAGAACAGGACCATATTTTGTGCCTCTGTCGAACACTGGGTTAAAATTCTTGAAATCAAAATAACCCAGAATGTATTGGTAATTTGTTTTACTGAGCTTATCAAAACAAAGTCACTGGATAGATACTCAGGATTTTTAGTTAAATTACATTTGCTTTGGAATGTCCAAATGAGCTGTGTGAGTAACCACATGAAAATGGATACTTTGAAGTAGAAATTTTACAAGTAGATTATAGACACATCTGTACATATGCACGCGCACATGCACACACACACAGAATTATTTAAGGGATTATAAAGACCAGAAATTCGTTGCACTTTCATACAATTAGAGACTTTTAGTTGATGCCATTAGTAACTTTAGTTTACAAAGTGGGACATGTCTGCAGTTTGACTTCTTCCCTCCTCAAAACCATCCTGAAACCATCTCGTTCTGAGTATTGCCACATGGAGTGCTGTTGACGGTGAACCATTTTCTCTGTCATGTCATTAGTCTGAAGGCCGCATTGTTTCAAGTCTTGCTCCAGTGACTCTCGGGGCATGTTTGAGGGGAGAGAAGCACGAAGAGAGGTGCGCTGGGCCTTTATTGATGCTGGTCTATTTTGAGTCATCCCCACAAGAAATACTGATCCAGCACCTACAACACAAGTTCTCGTCCTTGTGGGGGACTCTGGGGCCACCATACTTCACACACAGGCCTACATCCTCTCTCAGGTGACTAATGGCCCAGCTCACCAGATAGCAGCTGCTTTGATATCCTGGGGTCACCTGTGACGCGATGAGAAGTCAGAAAATTCATACTGTCTGAACTGCTTCTTGATCTGAATGTGATGTCTTGGGAGACAGCAGAGAAACCATTCCTCCTTGGCTCTTGAAGGCAGGTGTTTATAGGGGCAAAGGCTGAAAGGGACCTCCGAGGGCATTTGGTCTAGTCTTGTGATTTCAATCAACAGACATCTGATAAATATTTATTGAAAGTCAACAATGCACAAGGCAGTCATGCATGACTTTAATGATGTTTTTGGCTAATAAAGAGCCACATACACCCACGGTGGTTCCATCAGCTGCATCATACACCATCATCTCAGGGCTGCGTAATGAACTCTCTGACATTTATTCCACGACAAAATTGCCTAAGGATGTATCCCAGCCATTAAATGCTACGTGGCTACGCATGCACTGTGCCCTGAAGAAACAACGAGTGAACTCAGACATGGAAGACATTCTGAGGGAACATAGAGGCTTATGGGAGAAGTCAGAGGTCATCAAATAGTTATACAAATAAATATCAACTTGTTGCAGTATAGACTGCGAAGAAGGTGTGTATGGAGACTTCAGAGTATGAGATTAGGAAGCTGTCTGAGTCAGGAAGGTCAAGAAGGCTTCCCCGGGACCCAGACTGAAGCTGAGATCCCAGGAGAGGTTTCACAGGGACTGGGAGGAGAGAAGAGCATTGAGTGAAAGGGAACAGGAAGTTCATTCGCCTCCCATTCCGGCCCCTTTTCCAGACCCACAACAGTGTGTGAATGGGAGGCAGGAGTCCCCATTTCTTTGTTTGCTCTCTAGGGGATTCTCATGCCCCTCATTTTGAGAAAACAGCTTTGTGTTCTAGCAGACTCTGAAGGGGATCGTCTCCATCATCTGGGTGACCTTTGATGAGGAACAGCATAGGGAAAAACAGGGGACACCCTGAGGTAAAGAAGCAGGACTGCAAAAGTCAGCAGGAGATTAACCAGCAGATGTGCTAAAAATAAACCAACACCACCCAAACTAGCCAGCAGTGCCAAGTAGGCCATCACCACCCTCGCCCCAAGCATACTGGGGACAGACTTGCAGAAAAAACTTAGCAACCCCTAACCGTTTCCCTAGTAACTCCTGAGAGAAGAATTCCACTTCCCGGGAGTGTCAGGCCTGCCCTTGACTTACTCCATTTTGTAGCTTGCCTCCCACAGATAGATTCTGTTTCTCTGTGCTTCTCCAAATAAACTTGACAGGAGATGCTGTCATCAGGCATCTCCTCTGATTCTTTCTGGACTGACCCCACGCCTCAGGACATAGCAGTGGCCTATATCCACCCACAACACCTTTGACCAGTCCCTCTTGGGCATCAGTCATCTCTTTCACAAAGTGGGGACAAGGTGCCCCTCAAGGGGTAGGAAGACGAGGGTCAATACAATGAGTATAAAAGTGCCCATGTGAGGATGCAAGTCCACGAGTGTCCCTTCCTTTGCTCAGTAGGATCTCCAGGGCCTGGGATGACAAGGCTGATTGGGGAAACTTGACTCACACACACAAGAACAAATCAAAGAAACTCCCGATGTGTTTTCAAGACAAGATATATCTTTGGTATTCTGTAGAGTCTATGGGGGGAAGGTCAAAGGAAAAGTTCCCCCATTTCTCGGAGGTCTTGCACAGGCTGGATGAATGAACAAATTAGCATTAGGTGTGATCAGTAAGAGAAGAGCCCAAATTTAATAACACACACATGGAGAATTTACATGGCAGTGAGCTCTGAGGTAGCTGGGACAGAGCTATGATTTATATCCTGTGCTGAGGCATGGAAAGGGGACCTGAAGTGTTGGAGGGGAGAGGAGGGGATCACCAGTGGCTAAGAGATGAACTTCTTAGATAGAGGACTATTTATAGATGAGCTATGTTTTGGATGAAGACCTTCCCAAACTACGTTATTCTACAGAATAGGGACAAAAGACTCTTTCTGGATTAGGAGGATGGTGGAGACCCAGGGGCTAGCAGATGGCTTCTCTGATTAAAGGAAGGTACAGGGTTAGTAGGACTCCTTGCCTGTGGCACTGTCCTCTGTTGTCCTCTGCCTCTTTGTGTCAGAGTGGGACATGCACCAGAGTCCAGTTCTGAGAGACTGGGGTGTTCTGTTCTAGACCCTGCAAAGGAAAAGGTTTCCAAGGTGGGCATTTGGATGGAGTGATACAGGAGCTGAGGGCGGGAGAAGCAGTTTTAGGTGTACAGATTTCACAGGGAAGTGCTGATGCTGGGAAAGGCACTCTTCTCCCCTTGAGCAGCTAAGAACCACAAGCATGGGAGACCAGTTTCCAGTGCTGGGCGCAGTCACATGATTGTGGGATTTCCGTTGATGTGAATCCAGCCCGGTATCATATATACGAGGTTCTGGCTGGAAATTCAGCATTCTCAAGAGGGAAGTCTGGAGAGACCGAATGAAAGACAGAGATGTGAGCATGGCTAAGGATGTACACGCTGGAAACATTTACAGCTAGAAACAGCTGGAGCGTCGGCCCAGCTCTGACGAGGGTGAGGGAGATGCTGCTAGAAGCTGGCTTTGGAAGAGGGACCAGACACAGGGGCCAGTCACCACGAGCTTCATGAGCTGGGCAGGCAGGGAGCCAGCGTGATGGCAGTTTGACCCCTCTCAAAAGGGGGATGGGAGGTGGGAGCAAAGGGTAGTGGGTTCCACCGCACAGGGGTGGAGACTATTAGAAACATAGTAGGGGGCGTAATGTGTTACCGTCTCTTATTTCCTGAAGGGTGAACCCGAATACCTAAACTGATAGTGCGTTGTAAATCATAATCCCCTCAATTAAAACTGAACAAAATATATATGCACATATATTGACCCGTCTTGTCTCAGTATTCCACTAGTGCCTCCATCAGCCAGCTCACGCAGGGCCACAAGGGAAGACAGCACACGAGTGCAGGCACAAAGTGTCCTTCCCAGGGCACTGGGAAGAAAGAGGCCCAGAAAATGGTGGCTTCGGCACCGGGCGCAGTTCGAGCACTTTTCTTGTTTGTCTGATATACTTTTTCATGATAGACGTAAAGTGTGTGTGTGTGCATGCAAATGTGAGTGCATGCATGTGCACACACACACACACACACACACACACACATGCACACACACCCTGAGAGCTCTGGCAACACAGCAGAAGAGCTGCACCCTCCATTCGTGTTTCTGCTTAGGAGAAGTGAACCCATGTGGGAGAGACTGAATTATTTTGGTCAGTGTTAATATGGCAGCATTTTGAAAAGCTGGATTAGAGAACAGAAGTCAGCAGTGCGCAGCTCCAGGCTGCGCAGGGGCCCGAGGAAGGCGTAGCTGCGGTCTCTGTCCACGCCAGATTCTGCTGTTATTGGCTGCATGAGCAGAACAGGAGGTGAGCTGTGAGCTCGCAGGACATGGGGTTACAGGGCACAGTTCCCGGGGCCAGAGAGCCAGGGACATGGCTGGAGGATAGCTGAAGGCTTGCTGCTTCTGCTTCTGACTCAGGAAACAGAATCAGAAACAGCCCCAGGGAATGAATATGCACCCTACACTGCAGTATGGCACTGAAGTCACAGGGAGAGCTTGCTACAGTCTCAGATTCTGAGGATGCAGGGCCCCAGGACCCACTTTTAGCGCCGCCATCCAGAACTGTGATGCAGGTGGTCCGTGAACCTTACTTGGAGAGCACTGACTAGGAAGGGGCATGTGATTTTAGAGCTGGGACAGACACTGCTTCCCAGGTGACCAGGTGCAGCATCAGTGACAAAGGGAAGAGCAGACCTGTAAGTGGGAGTAGGAGCAAGAAGGTGGGTCCCGGTTAAAGGGAGCCCAGCCAAGCAGAGGAAGAGCAGACAGCAAACTGCTAGGGGGTTGGCCACAGGAGAGCCTCACAGGATAATGAAAACTCTCCACAAGGCCGCCCTCAACACATGATGGCATCCCTGAGGACTAGACCATTGAAAACCCATAGTTGTGGACAACAGAATAGTTGAATGCCTGGTTGACGTGGATAAGGAGAGTCTCTGAGCAGGCCAAGTGGTCCGACACACCCTGAAGCACCAGGGGACTAGGACTGACTTAAAGGTGACCTTGCACCGCCATTTTTGAACGTGAGTGTGAGGAGACTGAGGAAGGTTGACATCTGCTCTGTGAACTTGGAATCTTTCCCAGCAAGACACTGACCACCACCCACTGACCCCCAATAAAACCCCTGAGCAGAGCACGCGGGAGAGAGTGCTTTATCGTGCGATCTCCTCACTTGTTGCCAGTGACACACCTTTCCTGTTTAAAGGAACTTGGGTCTGTCTTTTGACTGACGCTCAGCAAGGCAGGGCCCATTGTGTGTGGTAACAGAACTCCCAGCAGAGACCGTGGAAACACTATCTGGATGGAGGAGACAGTCACCATTAGGAAGGTTATTTGTGCGGCTAAGCCCTGACTCAATGAGTATGAGCTGAATTTCCCAGTGCTCTCCGAACTCAGTCAACTTGCTACCCAGCAGGACACATTCACCCCGTCTTCTGACACCAAGTCCTCTGGGTCCCTGAGACTTGGCCCCAGGGCCCAGCAGAGCCCATGAGATGGACTGTGAGAGTGATACCCCCTTGACTTGGAATTGGGAGGCAGAAGTTGATGTTCAGACCCTGTCATCCAATATAGCCATCATTAGACATCACTCTACCTCTGAGTGTCCGTTTCCAAATTGGCAAAATGAAAATAAAAAAAGCCAACCTTATCACCTCCGCTAGTGCTCTGATGAACTGAGTCAAGTTAGAGCACCGTCAACGGGAGGACCAGTATTACGGAGGGTCTACTTCCTCCTTGGTTGTGTAGTTTATACATGTAGGTTTACGTGTGTATAAAGCAGATTTCAAGGAGGAAAGACATACCAGATGGTCTTACTCATATAGAATATAAAGAAACAAAGCAAATGAACAGATAAAACAAAGCACCAGCAGTTGGACCTTGGCAATAGAACTGAGGTTACCAGAGAGGACGGGGTATAAGGAGGGAGCAAGGGAGGTGGGGTCCAATGGACAGGGGTGGAGGACTCTTGGCAATTTGTTGGTGGACATGTTGTCATATATTTGATGAAGGGTGACCCTGCACACCTAAAATCTATATATTGTGTTTTAAATCAAAGTTACCTTAATTTAAATGAAAAAATTAGGGAATGTGGCTCTGAAAATATCATGTAGGGGCTTAAGAGACTGAATTGTTGAATTGTTGTCTCTCTTTTCCCTCGTTTGTATCCAAGTTTGTCTATCGGGACCTTCCTTTAGTGTGTCTCTGGTAAGTTGAGTCCCTGATGGTAACAGGTATTTATGATTTCTGCGGCTGCTCTTAGGCGCACATAATAGATTCACTAAAGCAATGTTTCCATGTCTCTAGGTTTCATTCATACTCACTGATCCCAGAAATACAAATTAGGCACTTAGAGCCTACCTGGCTCCCAGGAGTAATCCTTCTCCACCACAAAGCTCCTCCCTCTGCTGCCCCAAGCTCCCTAACGCTCCTCCCCTCTCTCTGCTTTCACTGCGCTGCCCTGTCCTCTGGGCATCTCAGTCCTGCAACTCAGGCTTAGTGACTGACTCCATCCACACAACCATAGAGTCCTGACAGCTTTGCTCACCCACAGCTTTCCTCCGGAGATGGAGAGGGGAAAGTACGGTGGGCTTGACCTGCTTGTCCCAGTACATGTCCAGCTGTGCCTGACCCAGGCCCTCATTTCAGGACCCAAGCCCCTACTATAATTAAGTTACCTGTTTGAAATCTTTAGCCTACTAGCCCCCAGGAGTGACTGCATAGCCCAGCACTCTAGAGACTGATGCAAGCTCCGGACAGAAACCGAAAGAAAAGGGACTGTGTAGCACAGGCATTTTGAACAGTTAGGTATTTTCTGGACCCACCAAGAAAGAGAATAACACGCCTCCTTCGAAAGTGCTAACCACCAATTCGTGAACACTGCTGATCAGATCCACTTTACTAAGGAAAAAACCAGAAGCACAGCTGAGCAAAAGCAAAGCCAGGGCCTCTCCTCCGTGCTGACAGCGTTATGTGCATAAGCATCCCACTCCCGCATCTGATCTCCACAATGAATCCTTGTCTGCGGACTGCTTCTAACTCTGCAATTTCCATTTGCTCAGCGGGTCCAAGAACCAAAGAGACTGCCAGACCCTTGAGGTCAGCGACAGCCCAGTCACCCATCAACACAGGAAGGTCTGCTGCCTTCAGAGGTGGAGGCTGCTCACTGTGAGACAGGCAGGGTTCAGAAGCCGTGGGCTCCCTGGCCGCTGATCAGTGGAAGTTACAGCTGCTCGGCAGGCTTCACTGTCTGCGGGCTTACGTCTTACATCTTAGGAGAATCTTTTCTAACCCTTCGCGGCTCCTCCCAACCCTTATCTACGTCCACACTGCACAAGGCGGACCATCTAGAGCAACTCGACCTGGATTGTTTCTCGCTCAGAGACCCTCTGCAGGGGGAGAGTGGGGCCCAGAAACCGCTCGATGAGGGATAGTCGAGAACGGACTGGCTGGAAAACCTGGAATCTTTCCCTGGCAACCTGAACGAAACACCCCCCCAGTTACCCCCCACCCTTGAATGCTGACTCTTGGTAAGAGCTGCAACCCCTGGGTCCTCCCAAAGGGAGTCCCCTTCCCCCCACATATGAGACTGCATTTTAACAACTCTCTCTCTTGCTTCTGTAACCCCAAGCTGCGTGCATCACTTCTGTTTAGCTGCTTTCTGATGAACTTGCCACATGGTGTTGGGACCAGGCATCTCCCCTCAAGTTCTTTCCAGGATTAACCGTACTTGCCAGTGCCAGGGACCCGCATTACCACTCAGCCCACATTCCTGTGGTCAAGAGTTTCTAGTCTGTCGTCACCTGTGCAGAGGTAGAGGGAAGAGTGCGTGGAACCATCCGTGTTTGCAGCATTTTCTTCAATATTCTTGGAACAGAATGGGAGGATGTCACCTGAGGATGATTGACAGCTCCAACATCCCTTACCCTGACGACTGAACAACATGGATTCAAAGCCCCAGTGGGATTGCCTGGAGTCCTGTCCCCCTGCTGCTACCTTTATGCAGCTTAAGCATAAATTTTATTCAACTTTGAACTTGGAAAAACAGTCTGGCCTTTAGTAATTCCTTTTATGCAGGAGTCCAAGGACCTGCATGGGGTCTTTTGAGGTCTGTAAAAATTATACTAATTTACACGAAACACACTCCTCACTATTCTGAGGTGATAACGACACGACACCCCACATTGTAAAACCTCTGCAATTTGCAAATGCTCTGTAAGACCATTGTCACAGAACACCCAAATCTCTCAGACCTGGTCTCTGTGGATGTCCCACTCTGACATGAAGAGTCAAGGACAGTGGAGGACAGCCCCACAGGCAAAGGAGAAGCTCCCGTTCCTCTAACCCTGTAGCCCTTCCCTTGATCTAAGAAGCTGTTTGCCACCCCCTGGGCCTCCACCCTTCTCCTCATCCAGAAATACTCTTCTGTCCGTGTTCTCTAGAAGAATGCAGAAAGGGGAGTCATTTATCTTTACTCTCAAGAGTAAGGATGAGTCACTCCTCCTTGCCGTATGGTGACTCCCTCCTCTGCCCCACAACCCCAGATCCCCTTTCCAGGCTTCAGCTCAGGATATAAATATTTGATCTGCCCCAGTTAACTCAGAATTTACTGCTATGTACATTCTCCTTATGTGCATTATTAAATCTGGGCTTTTCTCTTGCTAATCACATCTAATGTTCATTTGTTCATTTGTCCAGCCTGTAAAGAACCTCAGAGAAATGAGGGAACTTTTCTTTCGATCTCCTATACCACCCAGGGGATTTCTGGGTGTCACCTTACGGGGAGGGGAGGTGCTCCTTGTGCCTCCTGGGTGTCACCTTATGGGGAGGGGAGGTGTTCCTTGTGCCTCCTGGATAGAGGGACTGGACGGCACTCGCACCCTGCATGGGGACAGCCGCCCTTCCTTGCCAGGCCTCCAGTAGCTCCTGTTTTCATCAGCGTTGGGAATCCCAGAGACACTGCGTGAGTTAGAAGGCTTCCAGGTCTAAGTGACAGGAATCTACACCCAAAGTGGCTTAAACTAGAAAAATGTTTGGTTTTACATCTGTAGAGAGTTCAGATACCGTGGCTCTAGCTGTGCAAGGAGAGCATGGGGACGAGGCGGGGCTGGGAATTGTTGGAGAAATAAACATGGAATAAAGACACGTGCTTACAATTATTTGCATTGTCTCCTGGACAAGTTGAACGTTTAAGATTGCAGCTGTGTCACTTCCAGAAGGCAACATAGAAGTCACGAGCCTCACAACGGTCCATGCAAAAGCCTCCGCAGTAGTGGTTCTCCGGCTTGGCTGCACATGGGGACATGTGCGGAGAGTTTGATGGAGACTTTGAAAGGGCGCAGTCACGTGTCGCTCAACGACGTTTTAGTCGAGGACAGAGCACTATGTGGTGGTGGTCCCAACAGCTGTACTGAGTACAGAGCGTGAGTGCGTAGTCGTGGGGCTCACAGGCCGTCCAGTTCATGCAATGAACTCCATGACAGTCACAATGACGACATCACCTGAAAACACATTTCTCAGAACATGTTCCTGACGCTACATGGCGCATGACTATACTCATGAACTTCTGCTCCGATGGACCTGCGGTGAGGCTCAGACACCGGTGTTTTTCAAACGCTCCCCAGATAATTGTCAAGTGCTGATGGCTCCAGCAAATTGTAAATCAAAGCGGTGACCCCCAGCTCGGAGGGCTCTGGCTGCCAGCTCTGGAGAGCTACTGAAAATAGAAGTGATAGGAGGAAATAGAGCTAAGAACAAAGTTGACACTCGCATCTGTTCAGCCCAGAGCCCCTTATGCTCCCTTGGAAAGCCATGGTCATCAGAGCAAATGCACACCCAGCACACACACACACACACACACACACACACACACACACACACAAGCAGTCACACACATAAATACATACTCATAAACGTATATCCACACATACACACAGACTCAAACACATAGTCACACATATAAACATAGTTACATTCTCACACACATGTCAACATTCACAACACACACATAAACCTACTCAGATACGCACACACTCACATTTAAATACCACACACATACATACTCTTACATAGCCACGCATTCACAGATATAAACATATACTCACAGACATGCATATACACACACCGACATACAAACAAACATTCAGAGACACTCAAACTCACACATAAAACACACATACTCAATCACAGACTCACACATACACATACATGATCACATGCATATACACATGCATACACACACACACATACACTCACACATATTTGCTTTATTCTCCTGTGTGAGCACCCTGTTGACTGAGCGAGCCTGAGCACCACCTGTAAATACAGGTTGGGCAAGGGATGGGAGTTAAAGTGTGATTTCCCCTGATTTCATATTCCCCTGAGAAATTGTTCTGAAACATTAGTGTGAATAAGAATCACCCAGAAAACTTTTTTTCACAAGATCAGTGCTATAACTTCTGGAGCCTACTTATTTTATTTTTTAATATAGATGCCTGATCATCTGTGAGGTTAGGGTTTGATAGGTCGGGGGTTGATCTATGCACCAAGTACTACACTATTCTGAAGCCCAAGGTTCAAAAAGTTGAGCAGTCAAATCACCAAAGAAAACCTAAGACTGGTGAATTAACCCATGAAAAGATGCTTGAGATCACTAGTCATTATGCAAATGCAAATGAGTAAACACCTCATTAAAATACCACTAAGAACACATGACCTAACACATGACTAAAACATAAAAGGAAAGGCATTTTTCTTTTGGGAGGGCTGAACAAAAAGCCCTCTTAGAAATCAGGCGATTTCTGCTCAAATGAAACACACGCTTACTTGTGATCCACCAATTCCATGCCTAGGTATTAGCCCAAATGAAAAAACATAGTCACACAAAAAACCCGTACAGGGATGTCTGGAGAAGCGAGGTTAATACTTTTGTTTGGAAACAACCCAAATGTCTTTCAACTGGTGAGTGTTCAAACAGTTGGTGCTACGCCATGGAATGCCATCAAAAGTAAAAAACAAATTCCAAAAGGAAGAGGGAAGGGGTGGGGGAATCGGGTCAAAGGGGTCGGTGATGAGGAGCAGTAAGAGCTGGACTGGTGGTGGTGAGCGTCACGTATTCTGCGCAGAGGCTGATATACAATTATGTGCACCTTGACTCTACATAATATCATGGTACAATGTGCCTTCAGCAAAATAAAAAAAAATTATAAAGAGATTGAACAGTACCAGCGATAAAAAGGAAAGAAAAAAGAATCCTTCTCCAAGACTCTCCATTTTTTAAAAATTTCTATCCCACAACACCTATGTCTATATGTTGGATTAAACTCAACTATTAGCTAACATCTCAGCTCGAAGATGATGGAGGGACTTCGGTTTAGTTAAATAATCAAGCGTTTCTGTAATGTTCTCACCGTTTAGCATAAGTGGCTTGTTTGCTTTCAAAGTTCTCTAACAACAAGTGCTAAAGGAACTGAGAAAAACCAAAAAGGAACAAATGACCAGCACACATAACCACAATGTTGGATGAATCTCAAAAGCACTCTGCTTAGCGAAAGAAGTCAGACACCGAACACGACACCCTGTGTGATTCCATTGACTTGACATTCTGGAAAAGGCAAAGCTCTACTGACAGACGGGAAATCAGCCATCACCAGGGCTGGATTTGGGGGGAAGATGTGGTGACCAAGGGGCAGCAGGAGATTTGGGTTGGGGAGAAGATGGGAATCGGTCTAAGGCTGGTGGAATGGATTGTATGCTAAGCAGTTAACAAGATGAATTTGACATTATAGTCAATGAGAAGAAGACTTAACACGAAGGGGAAAAGACCCTGAAGGACAAACGGTGACAGATCAAACCCATTACGTATTGACGCACAGAGCAGACCCTATGGGTAGCTGAGGCCAATTTCAGTCAATTAGAAGGATACTTAAGTGTAGTTAGAACACCCAGGTCCTTCTCCAGGGGCAGTGCTTCCTTAGGCGGCTGAAGAAATCCCAGAGCAGCATGCAAAGTGCTACCTCCTGCTTGCATGCACCATTCCATGGTGTTAGGCTGAGATTTTGCAGAAATTGAAATGACTCTGTCCCTTCGTCCTATTATGTTGGTGTTTGGCACTCACTGTCTGCCTGTTGGAAGACTAGCCTGGATATTAGCCCTGTCCTGGAGGCCTACTTTGGCAGACAAATGTAGGGGCTGGCTAGTGGGCTGCGGGGGTGTGAGGGCTGAGGTACAAACACTCAGCATTCTCCAGGCGACCCTGTCTAAGGGCTGGAAGCTGCTGCTTTGGGAACCCCTCTGCAGTGCTGTTCTTCCTCCAGGGAGTTTTTCCATGTGTATGTTCTTGACATGTTCCTGGAATTCCACCTTAAAACAAGGGGGTGTGCTTATGGCCAGTATCTCCAGGCCAAGCAGTTTTGCTTAAAGAATGACACACTGCTGTTGGAAACCTCTCCTCCCCATCTGGAAGCCACATGTCAGCGGCGGCTGTATAAAACATCCAGCCCAGCAGACCAAAGGGGACATTTCTTGCCAGAAGTCCAGGCATCATGGACCTCAGTCTTCTGTGGATGTTTTTGCCCCTGGTCACCATGGCCTGGGGCCAGTATGGTGACTACGGGTACCCGTACCAGCCGTATCATGACTACAGCGATGAGGGCTGGGTGAACCTCAATCGGCAGGGCTTCAGCTACCAGTGTCCCCACGGGCAAGTGGTGGTGGCCGTGAGGAGTATCTTCAGCAAGAAGGAAGGTTCCGACCGACAGTGGAACTATGAATGCGTGCCCACGCCCCAGAGCCTCGGGGAGCCCACAGAGTGCTGGTGGGAGGAGATCAACAGGGCCGGAATGGAATGGTAAGGACAGCGGCTGCATGGGGTCGGGGACACCTCGGCGCAGCCCTCCCCTTCCCCAGGAGCACCAGTCAGACTGGCGGTTCCTCCCAGGAGCCACTGCCACTGGTCTGGGTGCACAAGGCTGCTGATCAGACACCACTCCTGGACAAAACACTCGGATGGGGAGGGACCAGCGCCAAAGGGCGATTCTGTGGCTCTGATGCTTCCAGAAGCAGTCCTCCTCTCAGTGTGGTCTAAGGATCAGTGTGGGTCTGCTGGAAAGGTAACCATATCCAAGTGGCACTTCAGTGCAGTAGCAATTGGTTGTTACTGATTTACAGAAGTGTGGGCCCACTGCTGTTTGGAGAGCATAACTGGGCAAAGATAAAGGTTTGGGAAAGAGTTGTCTTGCTTGACCCAGCCCTGGCCTGGTCAGTGTGTGGAATTGTCTGGCCCTGGGCTGCGGGCTTAATGCCTGTCTGAAAGGCCCACTATTGACAGCCTGGGTGGAGCTGGAGCCAGGACCCTGGGGGTGACAGCCATGGGGGAGCCTGCACCCTGGGTGGGGCCCAGGAAGAATAGCTGGCAGGCCACCTGGTGTCTGCAGAGAGAAGGCATTGGAAGTAGTGGGATTGAGGGTGGCCAGGGCGTTGGACAGAAGCCCCATGGGTCCCCGAACCAGCAGACTGAACAAGGCAGGGAGATGAGGAGGGAAGGACACTGTAGGGTGGAGACTTTGAGCAAGAAGTAGGGAAGCAGCTGCCATGTGTTACTGAGTGCTGCCTGCAGGGGGCGCCATGCTGAGCACGTTCTACCAATCATCTCAGTTCAAGCGCAAAACAAATCCACAAGTCATTTGATAAATGGAGACTTAGAGACCCAGTGCTCCCTTGGCTGGCAAGTGGTAGAGCCAGGCGTGGATGTGGATGTCTTGTTTTGTTTGGTTGTGGTGGACCAGTAGGTGATCTGATACCTGCGGAGAAAAGGAGAGATGGGAGAGAAGTAGCTCTTCGCTTTGTTTTTAAGACTTTTTGCTCAACTAGAGCATCAATTCCGAGTCAGGCTCTTCAACTTTCGTCTACTGAGATATAAAAATATATCGGACATACGACATTATTTTAGCTTCCAGAGTACAACATAATGACTGGTACATTTGCACATATTGCATTGTATTAA
The DNA here is from genome assembly GCA_004363575.1 of Solenodon paradoxus. NCBI lineage: Eukaryota > Metazoa > Chordata > Mammalia > Eulipotyphla > Solenodontidae > Solenodon > Solenodon paradoxus. The sequence continues at coordinate 66,146 of RJWH01004322.1, read as the reverse complement.
GTCAAATGCACATCCACCCCCACACATAGTTACACAAAGCTTTTGTGTCTGATAAAAACTTTTAAAGAACTACTCTCTGAGCAGCTTTCAGATGTGCGGTACAGTTATGAACTCTAGTCTCCAGGCTGCACGCGACCGCTCCAGGACGTACCAACTTTGTAACCTGATGTTTGTTCCTTTTACCTAGCACCCACCCAGTCTTTGAGAGTTACTGATTTGTTCTCCATATCCATAAGTGTTTGTTTTGTTTATTAATTTATGTTGTTTAGATTCCACATATAAGAGATCATATGGCACTTGGGTTTCTCTGACTTATTTCACCTAACATACTGGCCCCTAGGTCCACCCATGCTGTTAAAGGCAGGATCTCATTGTTTTTATGGCTGTGTGTGAGGAGAGAGAGGAGAGAGAGAGAGAGAGAGAGAGAGAGAGAGAGAGAGAGAGAGAGAGAGGGAGGGAGAGAGAGGGAGGGAGTAAGAGAGAGGACTTTTTCCCTTCATCTACAGACTGACACGTTGTTTCCACATCTTGGCTATTGTGAATATGGCTGCACTTAACTATCTTCTCTAGTTCATGCTTTTGCACGTGCTTAGCCAGGGCGATGAGCGTCAGGCTTGAGCGCCCACTCCTCCCCGGGTGTGGGCTCTGTGTGCAGGGCAGGATGACAGGACCAGGCGGCGCACCCTCTAACCTGCGGAGACAGGGACTACAAGATCTCAGCGGTACTCAGCCAGCTATGGAAGGCGGAGGAGGGGTTCACACAGGCCGCAGCTGGTGGAGGGGTCGGCTGCTGGAGGGCAGGGACAGCACTGCCCCTCGGCATCCTCCGCCAACCCCCGCCACCTTGGTGCGCAGACTCTCAACCCTGTGCGCGCAGCCTGATGCAGCCCTGTCTCCGCTCTGGAGCGTGGGATGAGCTTGTTACAAAGTCTGTCTAGTCCTCTGTGTCGGGGCTCATGATGTGGGAGGAGTCCCTTGCTAGCGCCCCTTGTAGAGCCACAGGAAAACAGCCGGTAAACCCCAAAGGAAGCCCCTGGGCCCTGAATCAGGAGGCCTGGATTGGGATCGCAGTTCTAACAACAACTTGCGATGTGACCTTGGACCAGGCGCTGGAGACTCTCCCACCTCATCTAGAACTGAGGCTCACATTGGTTTCACTGGGGAAACTCCGGCCCTTCTACCCTTTGCCTGCTTGCCCCTGAAAATGCACCTGGATTTTTCTGGCATTCTCCGGATCCCTGTGACGACCTTGCTTGGAATAGGAAGACAAATGATGTTTCATTTTAAACTTATCCATGGGTGACACATTTTTCATTAGCTCCCAAGCTATTTGAAGAAAAGCCAAAGAGGAAGGGAAGGGACAAACGTGATTTCTTCTGGTCACTGAGAGTCAAGTGAGAAGCTGACAGCAAACGCTCTTCTTCGACAATTTTGAGTTCCCGGAGTCAAAGGTTTTCTTTTCTCCTGGTCCTCAGTCACCTCCTTCTCCCCTCCACGAATCACTGAGAAAAAAAATTGCACTAACATGAAAAACAGCCTCTTTGCAACAGGACTCAGCTAACCCAAGATTGATATAAATTACTCCAGATGCTTTTCTTTTCTTTTCTTTTTTTGATAAGTATCACTTTGAATTTAGATTCCATCTCAGCAAAAAGGAAAAATTTAGAAGGAAAGAAATTGCCCAGGGGCAGCGGAGCAATTACATCTGTCTGTGGCTGCCGGCTCTTAATCTGTTCTGGGGGACGAGTTGCTGGCGGTTTTGAGCTGTTGGGCTGCCTAGTAAAAATAAATTAGTTTGCAGGTTTATTTTAAGAGCAGGGAGGAGTCTCGAACACGCATTTGATGACAGTGCAGAGGAGCTGCTAAAAGCACGAGCTACGGGGAGCACAGCCTTGAAAAGGTACTTCCATGGGTGACTTGCAACGCTGGAATTAGGATTCTCTGTTGCAAAGCACCTTTGCAGGAACCCATAGCTAAGCGACTTTACCTGGGTCCCTGCAGTGGCCCTTTGCCATCTCTGGGCATAACTCAGTTGTTCTGGGGGTGGGGGGATCTTCTCTAACTCAGATTGGCACAGGCTGTAGGACACATTGGTCCTGTGTAGCCTAAGATGAGGCTGGAATTTTCTATTTGGACTAAGCATCATGTGGTGGCAGGAATTGTGGTCTTAGAATCAGAAAACTTGGTCAGGTTCACAGTTCCTGTTTTTGTCATTCCTCCCACCTCCATCCTGCCCAGGGCCCTGGGTCCTTGGGCCTTCCGTGGTCTTCACCTGAGCCACCTTGGTCTCCTGAGTCGCAAGAATACACCTGTGTCTATCCTCTCTTAGTTTGGTGACCTTGGGCATTCTGTAATGCTTCTAGGAGAAAATAAAGAACCCAAAAGCATAGTTAAGTCTAAAACAAATGCCTGGCACACCCCAGCCCTCAGTAAAGCAAATCTGGATTTACCGAGGCTGATTAGAGCTGCTTTGTCCAGAGTCTGAATTGGCAGAAGTTCAGTCTGTTGGCACCTGCTTTCATCTCTGGGCCTCAAATAAGCCCAAGACGACATTACCAAAGGGAAGCTCATATTAGAGCTGAGTTCATGAATTCACCGAAGACAGGTCACGTGACAGAGAAGAGGAGAAAGGATACCTATCCCTTAGCATCAGGGCAGATTTGAAGCTGATATTGACAGGAACCTAGTTTTTCATATGCTGACTTTCATTGAGATCAGTGCTCCGTACAAACAACCCGTCATGAATCGTGGTTCTGAGCAGTCAAAGCTCATGACACCTGACAACTCAGAGAGGCCTTCTCAGACCTTCTGAGTAAATCAGTGTATTTTTGTCTTCTTCAAAATCTAGCATCATTCACGGAAGGACTTGGTCTCTTTGATCACTGTGTGAAATCTCCCCCGGTGCCTAGAATAATGTTGACACCTGGTAGGTCCCCCTACATGTGTAGTGAAAGACTAAGTTAGATGAGGCAGTGCCTCAGGAGCTCAAGTCCCAGGGTTCCCGCAGCCATCAACAAAGAAGCTTATAGCTTCCTGTGCGGCAGCCATCTTGTTCACAGCTTTCGATCTCAAAGTTTCAGTGTTAATACTATGAGTCTCAAGTGTATGGTTCCTGCCTCAGTTTGGTCTGTTGCATTTAGCGCCAAATAAGATGGACTTTCCAAAGCATGCAGAGTTGTTGCCTCAGCATGAGACATCTTTATTGTTTTTCCATTATTCCTGAATCCTTTGTCCCAATGACCTTAAAAAGTATAAGAGTAACTTTTAACATCATGGACAACATGGTGGCTAGAGCTAATAATGCTGCATTGTAGATTTTAAAACTGTTAAGAGAATAAGTCTTAGAAGTTCTCACCACAGGGAAAAAAAAAAAAATTCGTGCCTATGTATGGGGATGGATGGTAATTCAATAAAAAATAGTAAAATTTTAATTTCAAAAGCCCTAATGATTTGTGGGCTCCTGATTTGTATCCTAGAACAGAAAAAGGACATGAGTGGAAAAACTGGTAAAATCCAAATAAAGTCTGGAGTTCAATGTGGTACCAATGCCCATTTCTCAGTGCTCAAAAAAACAGCAAAATTGGGAAAGCTAATGTTAGGGGAAGCATGGTGGAAGGTATACGTAAATCCCACATATTACATTTCCAACTCATCTGTAAATCAAAAATTATTTCAAAATAATAGGGTTTTTAAAGGCAAAGATGTCGGTGAGGCCTTGTGGCTCGGCGGCTAAGGCACAGGCCACGTAAAGACCAAGACCAAGGACCCAGGTTCAAGACTGGGGCCTGGCTAGATGAGAAAAAGGGTGTCAGCTGATGGAGCACATTTTGGGAGTTTAAATGGCAAACAGAGTATGACAGAATCAAAGAATCTCGGTCCTGGGAGGGCCCTCGAGTATTAGAAAAAGAAAGCTGCTTGCATCATAGATCAGGAATGGAAGCCGAAATCATGAAATAGTTCCATTAAATGTCAATGTTGTTGCCTAACCCTAATCGATGTGATGCTTTCTAGTTTGTAAAGCATTCCTCGTTCATGATTCATGTGCTCACTTAATCACTACCAAAGGCCTCTTTAGCACACACCTTGCCAGGTTGCAGGAATATGAAGACGAAAATATGCTCCTTGAATTGCTCAGAGTCTAATTGCAGTGGATTTTCACAGCGGTTCTAGGAGACCTGACTGCTGCTTCTGTTTTATCCATGAAGGAATGTGCATCAAGGCATGAAGAGACTTGCTTGCTCACAGCTACGAGCAGCAGAGACTGATCCAGACAGCCAGGCTGAGGCCACGTACCGTAGGCAGAGTAAATGTTGGTGTTATTTTTGTTTTTGGATAAAGCTCTCTTGTGCTCTGGTCTGAAGAAGATAGCCTATCCATGTTAGAGTGACTTCTGAGAGCAAGAAGGCCGAGTGTGGGAGAACAGAATTAGAGCAGATGTAGAATTCTTGCCAACTTTCCATCCAGGCCTCTTTCCTGAGGACTGGGAATCAATTGTCTGGGCGAACTTGAGCTTTGCAAGAGCAGCTCTTGGCTGTGCTCACAGGACGGCAAAAGTTTACTCCTCTCAGTCATGATTTGCTTCTGTCTGGATACTTATTAAACTTACTCTTCCCAATATATAAGAAACTTCCATGGAGTTAGGATACCTTCGTGTGTGTGTGTGTGAATGTGCTTATGTGTGTGTATTTCTTTGAAATATCTTAAATGAAAGAGAATATTATGAACTTGGAGTCAAACAGAATAATACTTACTAATATTATCATTGCTATTATTATTATTTTTGAGGTAACCTTGATTTAAAGCACAGTGTAAGTTTTAAATGTGTGGGTTCACTTTCAATCAAATATATAACAATTCACCATGTCAGCCACGAACTTTCAGGTTTGTTTTTCTTAAGGGAAAGTGTAGGGAAAAATGAAGACAAACAGGAAGAGAGGGGTGGAAGAAGCGTTTTTAATTCAGTTTTATTTAGTTGCTCGTCTTGGCTGTCTCTCCACTCCACTTCCTCCCACCCACCCATCCCTACCCCAGGACGAGAACCCAGGTCCTTGAGATGCATAGGTACCTAACCATTACTTCACCAGGGGGCGTCACCACTGCGTTTCTAATAGTCTCCACCACTGTCCATTGGACCCCACTACCCAATACCCCTTGCTCCCTCCCCCAACCCCTTCCTCTTAGGTAACCTCGTTTCTGTTGTCAGTTTCCAAGCCCTAGTTTTCAAAGAATCATTCCATCTTCTATCTTTGGATAACTCTTATCATGTGTCTAAGCCTCAGTTTCTTTGTCTACAAAGGCTACTTCCCAGAACTGTGAGAACTGAGATAAGAGATCTGCTTTCCTGGCTGCTCATCCTTTGGGGTGCACTTAACTTCTCTAAGCGCGAATTTCCTTACCTCTCAAGGTGATGTGATGGTGATAGCGAGCTGATTCCCAGAGCCCATTTCACAGGGTCACTCTGATGATGAAAATAATTAATGCACAACGCGTGTGGTGAGCACCCTTGATTAGGCTTCTTAGTCTTACCCTCACGACTACTCTGTGGAAACTGAGCACACCAAGCGATAAATAACATACCATTGGTAAATTACCAAGCTGGAGTTGAAATCCAAATTACTAGATTGCAAAAGCCGCTGATAAGCATGATTTTATTTTTGGAACCTATAATTCATTACTATCTATAAATATCAAGTGTACATTGAGAGTGTCCTGAATATTTCTCTCATTTTTAGACAAGGCCCGTAGCATTAGATCTCTTGGTTAGCAAATATTGTACTAGCTGATGTCCTTGAGCACCTGTGGTTAAGTCTGTAATCTCTCATGACCTGGAATTGGTCACAGATCATAAGTGATCTCAAGACTTAAAAACACTTCGTAAGACAATACAGATCCTCTTAGAGGCATTTCAGTTAACCTCGACTGCTTGTGTTTTTCCAAAATGAAGCAAGAGTTTGAATTCTGGGTAGAATTCATATTTGCCGTCTGTCCTGTTCTGCATCTTCCTTTCTAGAGAAATTGGCCAGGAGATCATTTCTGATCTACCATCTTGAAACCTGATAGGCAGACAAACAGACATTGAACCCAGACATTAGAAGATAGGATCAGAGGCAATAAGAGGAGGGCAGACTGCACAACTCAGCATTATTTGAAGATCATTCATTTCCCATCATTATGGTCAGCAGGGTAAGCAGTAAGGGGTGTGCTTGCCATCAAAAGTAAGTCCTGCACTATCTACCATCAGACAATTCAGTAACAGTAAGTTCCAGACAAACTGTGATGGTAACATACATGCCACGAAGAAGAAAGATCAGTATGCATTGGAATTGTCCAGGAAGGAATACTTCCTGGAGGAGGTGAGGATGGAAATTGTGTTGTTCTCTGATACCTATTTTCTGAGGCTCTTCTCATTGGCTCACTGGAAGAATACAGCTTTGACAATTCCTAACAGGCCCCAGCAGAAAGTGGGTTCTGGAAACTAGGATGTGGCTTCTTTTTCTATTTATTTGCAAATATTTGTGATAACTGTATAACAACAGCTATAACCTCCCCTACCTTTTAAGTAACATAGCTATTGCCTGGCTCTGTTACTATTGAATTATTCAGTACTAACACCCTAAACTGTGGCCTGATGGAGAAACCAGTGCCAAGCTCCAAGGGCCAAGAACTCGGCTCTATTGTAGTCACCGTACGGCAGCACAGTTTTCCCTTCGGCCTCCAGAGTCTGTCTTTGCTTCCTCCGTGAATCACCACCTCTGCAGCCGCCCAGAGCAGGACATCTCTGCTGCTGTCTGCACCCACCAACATGGCCGCTCTACCCACAGCCTGTTTCGTCCATAGGTCGCATCTGAATCAGGGTCTACACAGGTGCATCAGATTGGCAGAGCCTGGACACATGCCTACATTCCAGTCCCGGGCCAGGAGGGGATTCTGACTTCCTCACTGGGAAGACACAACAGGAGTTTCCCCAAATATGGAAGACAATTCGGAAGACAACGGGCATTATAAGATGAAAAGTGCAGCTGTGCCTGGCGAGTGGTGATAGAAACACAACAGTGTGAACGTTCTTAGAACCAACAAACTGTACACTTAAACATGGTTATGATGGGCACGCTCTGGTCGGTTAGGTGTTAAGCTGGTGGCCGCAGTGACATAGTCTACATAAAAGCCCAAGGTCCCGGGTTCAAGACCTGAACCAGAGAGAACAACTCCAATGAACAAATAAATACATAAAAATGCTTCTTCTTCCTCTCTCTTCCTTCCTGCCTGTCTGTCTACCTGCTTTCAGTCTTACCTGTCTCCTTTCTCTTTAAAAAAAAGAAAAGAAAAGGTTAAGATGGGCACTCATGGTTCAGGCACCTGGCATGTTAAACACTCTCAAGCAGACCATGAAAAACCTAAGAACCCAGGTTCGAGACCTGGGGCCTGGGTGAAAAACAAAATACACAACCAAAGAAATTAAAAAAAGAGAATAATCCAGAACTTCTAAAGCTCCTTTGATTAGATAATCTCAACCTCAAATTGTGTTTGTCTCTGCCCCTTCGCATTTCACTGTCTTGCCATCCCCACCCAGTCTCTTATTTCTCTTCTTCTCTGTATTGGGTTCCAACCTACTTCTTCTCTCCAATATCAATATTATAGTGTCTACCTGTCAGACCAAAAAACGATTTCAGACAAATTACAGCACCAGGCAAAGAATGGGTTCTAATGGATGTTTGTTGAAAGATTTAATGAGCATACTAAAGTTCTGTGGACCATGCTGCCAATGCCTGACCAAGCAATTCAATGGATTTTGCTAGGAAAAATAAGATTAACAGGAATCAAACCTTTATGCTAAAAGAATGAGTCTCTCTTGGTGAAATTTAAGCCCTCATTGACATATTCTACTGGGCCAGGAGAGAAACCTTAGGGACTAAATATGGCTGTGGTTTCCCCACACAAAGAGTTAATCACTATACTGGACAATTTGCAAAGCAGCTCTTATTCTACCTCTGCGGTGGGACGGGAGACTGAGCAAAAGCCCTGGAAACACACCTGTATATTTGTGGAGCTGGAAGAAAGAGATCAGCACAACCAGGCCCATGTGATTGATGGAGCTTTGAAAGCTCTTGTCCAAGATGGCACTGTTTCCTTGACCCTTGTTTACGCCCAATCTGACTCGCGCCCCATTTGCTAAGAGTTTGGCTTTCTCTCAGTTTGTACTGAGACCAGCAGAGATGGGAAGGGAAGATTGAGATTTCATGGAAGAGCTCAGCAACAAAATCAGACAGTGCACAGCACTCAGTCCAGGTCACCATCATTCTGCTCGATCACAGCCCTGGATACAAAAACAGGGAATGTCTGGACAGGATGGACCGGAAACTGAAAGACAATCCCAAAGCAACCTTTTGTGCAATCTGAGAGCTCCTTAATGGGGACTTTGGCTCAGAAAAAAATTAAGTTTGGTTCCTGGCTCTTCTACTTTCTATCTTTGCCAAGAGTTTTGCAGGCATGTTTAATGTAATCCTCACAGAGACTCGGAGGAGGCTTCACAAAACATGTTGAGGTCAGAGCTGGGACTAGAACTCAGGTCTGCGTATTCCTCCACCAGGGCTCATGCTCCTGAATTCACCTCTTCATTTTGCTATTGCAGGTACAGGAGAAAGATATTCTGTCTTTGCTTCCTCAGTGATGAAAGGCCCTGGGTTAAACCACTTCCAGAAGTCATTTTCTCAGAACAGGTCCATAAACATTGTCAGAGAAGGAGCTAACTTCCTTGAGAATTTCTTTCTAGAAAGCTCCTTGTTTCAGGTGGAACAGGACTGCCAATACACCCATTTGTGAAGAAAATGGGATGCTGGAGAGGAAGATAGTAATCTTTCAAGTGGAGAGAAGAGCGTCTCTGAGATGGGGTATCTCATGCACTCATACTCCAAGAGCAAGTCCCCAAGGAGTCTGTGCCTGTGGGTCAGCGGAGGTCCTGTTCAAATTCACCAGGAAAACTGCAGCCTTGGGTCCTTGTTACTTCTACAGGTCATCCAGGAGTAATAGTCAGGAGCTGGGAAAGGAACAGAACTTCAGTCACGTTTTTCTCTCTCTCTCTCTCTCTCTCTCTCTCTCTCTCTCTCTCTCTCTCTCTCTCTCTCTCTCTCTTTTTTAAATATATTTATTGGGGTAACTTTGATTTACAAAATAATATAAACCTGTATGTGTAGGTTCACCATTCAGCAAATACACACCACACCCCACCACCAAATAACCACCAAAGGTTTTCCACCCCTGTCCATTGGACCCACCCTCTCTTGCTCCCATTCCCCCACCCGCTTACCTACTGGTGACCTCAGTTCTATTGTCCATGTCCAAGGATTAGTTTTTGTTTTGTCTGTTTGTTTTCTTTGTTTCTTTATAGCCCACATATGAGTGAGATCATCTGGTATTTGTCTTTCTCCTTCTGACTTATTTCATTTGACATAATCCCTCCTATTTCTATCCATGTTATTGCAAATAACGGAACTTCATCTTTTTAGGACTGTATAGTATTATTCATTTGTGTACACAGACCACATGTTCTTTAGCCATTCATCTGATGATGGACACTTAGGTAGTTTCTAATTCTTGGCTATTATAAATAATGCTACAATAGATATGGTTGTGCATATTTCTTTGTGCATTAGTGTTTTTTTCTGTTTTTTGTTTAAATACCCAGAAATGGGATGATAGGATCATAGGGATTTCCATTCTCAATTTTTTGAGGACTCTCCATACTGTTTTCCATAAAGGTTGCACCAATTTGCACTCCCACCAACAGCGTGAGAGTGGTCCCTTGTCTCCACAGCCTCAACTCAGGCCATGTGTTTTAACCCCGGGCTATTTTTAAAAACTGAATTTGAATGACTTTAGCCTGAAGCCCTCTCAGCCTCCTCCAGACACCCCCTTCACCTCCACTTTGACCTTCCTGGTCCTGAATCTGCCTCCTGCCACATGCCACCAAATGTTTGCGTGAGTCTTGTTAAATCGGGTGAAAACCTCTCATATGATATATATAAACCTTTTAAGATAAATATATGCATATGTAGATATAGTTTTGTATATATAAATAAGTACATATATAATTAGATTCGTTTTTTGGAGGCGAGAACTGGGGTTCTAGGGGGCTGTGAACCCTCAATACCAGATAGCAACCTATGAGCCAGAATGTGACCCTTCCATCCCTCTTCCACTTCATGTTCTGATGCCTCCAAAGGAGAAGACGAGAAACAAGTTTGATTTTCTGGCTTCTAAAATTGAGGTTCACACTGAGTTGGAAGAAAAAATATATATATATGTTTTCTTAAAGAAAACAGTGAAAGTAAGAGGTTTGGGGGTGAGGTGTGCTGAAGCAGTATTCAGGGTGCACCCCACTGGATCAGGAGGGTGAAGTGGGGAGACTTATCATCCACCCACTGGAACTATTTGGAGGGACTTGGGGTCCCCTTCGTGGACATGAGTGATAAGCTTGTGCCAGTCTTGTCTCTGTTAATGGAAGACGCCCAGTCAGTCATCCGTTCACTGATTCTTCCATTAAACATCTGCTGGGCCCTGTATCAGGCACGATGGGGATGGAAACTGAAGATTGAATGCTCTTTTCCATCAAGGACATTCTCATCTCATATGTCACATGTAGGTATGTTACAAAGTGGGTGAGTGTCAGCAGCTCAGTTTGTTTGGGAAAATAATAGCTGAGGGAATGTAGAGGAAGCCATTGACGAAGACTTTGGAGACAGGGCAACCTTCCGAGTTCACTCACACATGTCGTGTGGATTAAGTAACAGCGTGGCAGCCATAATACTTCATTTATTAATCATTTGAAGACACACTCCAAAATTTCGTATGCATTGCCTTACTAAATCTTCACAACTTCAATAAGCAAGTGCTATTATTATGCCCATTTTACAGATGGGAAACTGAGGTCTTAGAGGGAGGAAGCCTGCCCACTATGACACAGCCAGGATTGGTGAGAACACGGGTCCAGCAGCATGGCCAGTGCTCTTAACCACGCTGCTCCTCAGGTGAGGATGAGCACGCACCCCTATCGAGATCCAGTTCTGGAAGGCATGATTCTATTGCGCTGACCACACCCTGAAGCTCCAGGGCAGACTCTTTGTCTCACAATGTGAAGGTGACAGACAGAGCTGGGGGAGGGTAGCTAACATTCCCCGTGTGTCCTTAGACCCTGGACTGTTGGGTTCACATAATCTTCACAGGGCAGCGTTATCAGAGGAGGTGTGTGACAGAGTGACATACGCTCTCCACGTGGGAGGGGCGGTGGGGCCTGCTGCCTGGATGACAGCCGGCGGGGAATTTGTGGCACTCTGGTGGCCTGCAGAACAGTTCAGCTTATCTTGCTACATTTATTTTTACATCAGGGAATTTACCACCATGGGAACTCTGTCCCCTGGGGAGGCCTGAGTGCACAGGACAAGCCAAAACGATGCCACAGCAGCTCTAGAGAAACCGCAGCCCGCAGAGCCCTGAAAGGGACATTCAGAGGAAGTCAGGCTTTCAGGGTTGGGGAGGGAAAGCCCAGTTTCTGCAATGCTTCTTTTGGACGCGTGTCAGCTCTGTTGGCGATGTTCGAACCTTTCTATTAAAGTAGCTCTCACTCACCTGGCTGGAATTCAGGTAGACTAGACCAGCCTGGAAACCCAGCCTCTGATCAGCCTCCCACTGTCTCAGAGCTTAGTAGTCATGTGGCTCCCAAAATGTGCCAGGTGCTTTCCAAAGTGTGAGGATAATATATCTGATAAGATGTGAGCAACAGTAGAGCAAAGAAGGCTGACGATCAGAGGGCCTCGGCCTCTGCTTACACCTGAATCTGCATTCCTGATCTCCTATTGCTGAATTCTTGGGTCTGCAGACCTCCCCCAAGTCCCAGGAAAGGGGATTCCGCTAATTTGCCTGGTGACTAAGTAGCAGGTCCTTGTCTCAGGTCTTCCTCCCCACACCAGTGGATACAGAATTGTAGCCAAATACAAGTTTGATGGATTCATGAGTAAATAAATACATATTTGCATGCACGAATACATGAATAATAAGTGAATGAAAAGGACAGATGCTTCCCAACCAGAGACGTGAAATATATTTAATATCTAGTTATGTCCAATCCACAAGTTTATTTCCAGCAATCAAAAACAATGAAATGAAATCTAGTTGCTGATGGTTTTATGGTTTGCATGACAGCAAGTTTCCACTCACCCATCAGCACTGGGAACTTAGTTTATCTATTTTCTGGAAGCTTATCTTTACTTGGAGAACAAGGCTGTGTTTAAGCAGCTGTCATCCAGGCCACAGACACGTGCTAGTTGTGCTCAATCAGAAGAGGGAACTCGGTTAATGACCAGGTGGGTGGGAAAAGCAAAGAATCAGAAGACTACCTAGAAAAATAAAAATGGGCGTGTTACCCAGAATGAGGGTTGTGACCAGAAATAACTTTTTAAAAGCATCTTTAGTCTTCTTCTTTCCTTTCTTCCTCCCTACCTTCCTTTCTTCCTTCCTCCCTTCCTCCCTTCCTCCTTACCTCCCTCCCTCCCTTCCTTCTTCTCACCCTTTCTTTCTTTCTTCCTTCCTTTCATCCTGACCTGGATCTCAAACCCAGGTCCTTGAGCTTTACGTGGTCCATAAGCCAGCATCCCAGCCAACTAAGTCAAAAGGTCACATCCCCAGAAATAACTTTTCTATTGGAGAAACCTATCTATGTGGCAAATATCTATATAGAAACTTACCTATCTATAACTATAAGTGAACCATCTATATCTCTATAATTATAAACATACAATTACAGAGCATCTGTTTTTCATGAGTCCCCTCTTCTTGTCATGTGAGTTCCCTTCCTCTCTCCTTGAAGCCCCAGCCCCGGTCCCAATCTTTAGTTCACGACAAATACCTTATTTTGACCCATTGTCTTTAGAATCTACATTCATGTGGATGTAGAATCTACATTCATGTGTATGCAATTAAATTTGTTCTTCTTGCCTACTAATCTGTCTGATGTTAATTTTGATTGCTAGTTAGCCTGAAAAGAACCCAAAAAGGTAGAAGAAATTTTCTTTCCATCCCTTTACCTTCCTCGAAGAATTAGAACAACGGTTAGGACAAAAGAATACTGAGAACTGGGGCTATAGTCCCATCTTTTCCTCAGGTTTCTCAGAATAAGTCCTTGCATCCCACCACCCACCTCCCTATCCCTCCCACTCCCGCTCTTTGTCTGCTTGAGGGTAGCGTAACCAAACATCCTTTCGTTCAATCTCCAGGCTCCTGCTCTTAAACAGAAGAAATGTTCATTTGAACTTCATTGGTCACTGTTTCTCTCTGTCTCCTTTTTAGTTTAGATTCAAATAAAATGAATTCAATTATCTTCTATTTTAATTGACGTGAATAATGCAATCTTGATTTATAAGATTCTAGATGCCGCCATTTATATGCGCTTTCCCATCTAACAACATTGTCACAGAGGCCTGCCAGGAGTGGTGTTCCCCAAACTTCCTGAGGCTGAAAGATTTTGAATCACTTGAATGTAAATGGTGAGCACGTGTCATTTCCACAAACATACCAAAGTCTCCACTACGTGCATAAACTTGGAATGCGTGGCTGGGATGCTCGGCCAGTCAGACAGCTGTGGGCGCTGTGAGTCGCTGTCCTTCATTCCCTTGGGTTCTTCTCATCTCTGCAGGTACCAGACATGCTCCAACAATGGGCTGGTGGCCGGCTTCCAGAGCCGCTACTTCGAGTCGGTGTTGGACCGGGAGTGGCAATTCTACTGTTGTCGCTACAGCAAGAGGTGCCCCTATTCCTGCTGGTGAGTTTGCTACCAAAACTGTCAGGACTCCTGGGGGTAGAGGGGAGCTTGGGGGCTCATGTTCCTGGTTTTAAATAAGCTTGGTTGGTCACAAACAGCATTGGAATACAACAGCTCTGGCACGTAGAAGGGAATGAATGGATGATGATGAATGAATGGATAATGATGACTGAATGAAGGATGAATGACTGAATAGAAGGTTAATATGATATTCGCACTGGAGGAAACTTATGATCATCAACACAATGCTCCTACACTCCTCTTATGGTAGAAAAGGAAACGAGCAAGGGACAGAAAGGAAGTGACTTACCCAAAGTCACACGGTTATGTCATGGGGGGCTGTCAGTTCTAGAGCTGAGGTCTACTGATTCCTGGCTTAATGCTCATTTCTCTATCACACTAACCTCTGCTCACATCCAAAGCTGCCGGACCTGTTTGAGAACCTCTCTTTTTCCTGCAGACCTTCTCTGGAAGAAACCAACCATGTCACAGTGGGTCAGAGGGCAAACATGCTCCGTGATTGTAGATGGGAAAAAAGAGGCCGGTGTTCCCTAGGTCAGTTTGTAATTCCAGTCCTTGAAATTTTGTTTCTTTCCCTCTCCCTAGACTGATGCCACATATCCCTGGCGTAGGCCTAGAATTGACTAGGAGAATGTGTATGCATGTATTCACCCCTCTAACTTTCATGGGGTGTCGACAACACAACTTGTCTCCGATTCTTCAGCCTTCAAACAAGCCGGCGTTTCTGCCTTGGATGAAAGGATCCTGAGTGTCGACATTTGAAGGCTGACTCACTCAAGTGATTTATCTCTGTACAGTGTGCTGCTTGACACACATTCTCTGCAGCCAGACAGTGTCACCTGCCGACACCCCAGGAGGCTACAATGGCTCTAGGGACAGGCAGGTCCAAAAGTTAGATGCTTTTCTGATTAGTAATGACAAATGGTGCGTTCTGAGCGCCAAGTCATGAATCCAACACCTTAAAGGTCGCATGCGGTGGATGGCGGCAGCACTGATGTGGGTGATGCGAAACTAACCGAGTCTCTGCCCTCCTCTGTCCCCGTTCCCTCCTTCCCCCTTCCTTCCTCCCCTCCCCACTGCTACTGCGCCATTTACTTCTCTAAAGACCCTTAAACTCATCACTTAGGATAAGGAGCACCTTTTCTGGGCCTCTGAGATTTTTAAGAATCCAATGAAAGCTGTAGACTTTGTCTTCGGGCAAAACAAAATGCACTTAAGTTTGTGCCCAAATGTATGCAGAGAATTTCAGGAAGCTTCAAAATCCCTGAAGGCCATTTTGGAACAAGCTGAAAACCCTGGGACTAAAAGATCTTGGAGTTGCTTTGAGCCCGCAAAATGTCTTTCTTCTGAAGGTGCTTTTTCCAGTCGCCCAGGACTGTTTTCAGAGAGAATGAAGGGTCCAAAGATGAAAGGCACCCATGAGTGGGGAGAGCAGCGAGGTTCCTGCCCGTTGTGAGTGTCCCGTGGCCCCCCACACAAGTGGCTGGCCTACGCTGAAACCCACCTCCCTTTGTTTCAGGGCATTAAATACCAGTCAGTTAAAATATAAGTAACTATTGAATGACTTCACTCACATGGAAAATATAAAGAAACAAAGCAAATGAACAGACAAAACAAAACAGAAACTAACCCTTGGACAACGACAACAGGACTGAGGTCACCAGAGGGGAAAAGGATGAGGGTGGGGGCAAAGGGCAGGAGGTCCAGTGGACCGGGAGCGGGGGCGACTATCAGACATGAGGCTGTGGGCTCAGTGTTACCACATATCTGATGGTGTGTGAACCTGCACATCTAAACTTAGATTCTTTTGTAAATCAAAGTTACCTCAATAAGAAAAATGCAAATTAAAATGTATGTCAATTGAAAGTTATGTGAAATAATAAACAGCAAACTAGTACTCACTCAGCCCATCACCACTTAGGAAGACTTTCCTTTAATCAGGCTGCAAGGGACTGTGTCAGATTTGGGCGACACTGGACGGCCCAAGGAGCCTGCTCAAGGGCGGGGAGTGGAAGAGAATTCAGCTCCGGGTGAGCTGTGATGGGCAGGGTGGACAGTCATGGGACAGCGGGGGCGCAGGTGTGGAGCCTGTTCCCTGCCCGTCATATGCTGCCGTTACGGAGCTTATTGCCCCTCACTTTAGCTATATTCATATGGTTCCACCTAGTTCATACTTTCCACCTAGACAGGAATACCTGTGGCTACAGGAGCCTCGCTGATTTCTGTATTCCCAGTGCCTAGCACAGTGCATAGTACCCACAATAATAATTACTGAATGGATGTTTAGATAAGTGATTCTTGTGTGAATGCAGCAAAAGGTAAAGAAGCCCAGAAAATATAATCGTCTTACATTTTTTTTTCATCTCCAATCCCCTCCCTCCTTTGCTCACAATATATGTATGCTCTGCACAAGCACAGATCTATTGATATATTTACAGCCCTTTCAGCAATGACAGGTACATATTAGGTGTTCAATCATATTTATGCAATGAATTAATGAATGAATGAACTTAGCCTACTTCCTAGTTTTGTCATGAGAACTGAATGATATAATAGATGCCTCGTATTGCCACTGGCTACGATCACACAGAGCTGGCCTTCCTTGAAACAGGGTCCCTACCCTCCCAATTTGGCAGAGATCCAGCTTCCTCACCACCAACAGAACTTCAAAGGCAGACTCTGCTCCAGGTCATCATTCAGGGGTCAGAGAGGACGCAGAACTAGTAGCTGGAGTTGTTTATTGTGAGAGTGAAAGGGAAATTTCTCCCTACCACTCCTGGTGCTTTTCTTGGTGATGGAGGAATCAAGTTAACATCAGAAGGATTAGTTGGAGAAAAGGAATACATTTGATCACACACATGTGGAGAATCCACATGGATGTGGATTCTAAAGTCATTGGGCAAAATGGGGGCAGATATTCTGTACTAAGGAATGGGATTGGGGACTCGAGCTTCCAGGGCAGAGGAAGGGGACTCACATAACAAAGAGATGGGGACTCATATGACTCATATCAGATGTTCTGTTATTAGATGCTTGCTCTGCCGTATAGATAAGTTTCTCCAAAAGAAACCTCATTTCTGATTAAAAAAAAAAATTCCTAATTCTGAGTAATACCAAACTCCTGTGAATCCACAGGACCTCAGTTGAGCTCAACTCAAAATAATCTAGTGACACATTTTGGGATGGAAGGCCTGTTCGGAACATCTTGGGGAGGCCTGTCCTTCAATGTGCAGAGGAACAAGAGGTGCTCACTTGGGCCATCTCCTGGTGGGGGGCACTCAATCCTCCCCAGGTAGCTGCGGGGTGGGCCTCGTGGGGCAGCTATGTCTCCTCACAGAGAAGCCCAATGTCTTTGCAAGATGGAGAGCCTGTCACTGCTGCCAGTTACACAATCATTGGCACTACCAGGCTTCTTCTGAGAGAATAATCAGAGGGGGAGGACTGGAGGCTTCTGGCAATATGGTAAACAGAAAACAGATACTCGCTTTTATTGAATAGAAAACTTATCAGTGTACCCTAATGGCTCTGGTGTTAAGCCTGTGCCTGGGGTGCAGTTCACATACAGCCCAAGGACCCAGGTTCAAGGCCCGGGAATGAGAACAACTAAAATGAACAACTAAATAAAAAAAAATCCTTCCTCCTCTCTCTCTTCCTTCCTTTCTGCCGGTCTGCCTGCCTTCTTTCCTGCCTGTCTTTCTTCGTCTTAAAAAATACAAAAAAAAAACCAAAAAAACCATATTTGATATGTGTTATACATATCAAATAGCAGAGGTGGCGAGTGTGTGAAGGTAAATGTATGATAAAGGGGGAAAACATCTAAATCTTCCCATAATCCCCTTATCCTGTGGATTTTTTAAAATCTTTGTCACTATCCTAAGCATTGCTTCTTGAAGCCTATCTTGTTACTCTGGATACTGAAACCTGAAAGACCCCAGGTCCCACCTCCCTACACCCCCCATTTTAGTGTCTCAAAATCCCACTAATTTTCCAATGATGCTGGGACTCCCAGTGGTCACCGGGAGCGGGGCGGTGGCTTGTGACTGAGCCTGCTCCTCACTAGTGCTAGATGTCTTTCCTCCATGCACTTTAGAAATGATTTTCCAAGTCCCTTAGATGCAGCCCACCAATTATGCTGCTAAGAATTTGATGAAATATATATGTGTTACATGTATACACACATATATATGTATATACAGGGAAATATATATGTTATATATATTCATATATATGATACACACACACACACACACACACACACACACACACCTACCTTACCCCACTCTGTCCCCCAGACATGTCACTGATGTTTGGTCAAACTAAAGAGTTGGGTGAGGGGAGAAGAACTCAAGAAGACCTGACAAGTCTGCTTTGAAGCCCAGCTCCTTTTGGCTGGTGTGTCTATGGTGGATTGCACACTGTTAGCTGAGTCACCATGGCGGTCAAAAAATGGAGACTTTTTCAAAGGAAAACTTGAAGAAACAGCAGGATGAGATCGTAAGATGCCCTGTGGTATCCAGGGCATGACTCACTGTCCCACTGGTGTGTCTAGACTTTGTAGTGGCAACTTTAAATCACTTGAGTCACGATGTTCCATTATATGTCTTTCTAAATTGAATTAAGCCTCTAGGACATCAATTAGGTCTCATCCTTCCACCCACCCCCTGCCCCCCAGCATCTCAGCATCTTGCTGGGCACAAAGTAGGTCCTTAATACATTTCTCCAGTGAACAATCAAATGCCGTAGGCCCCATGGAGCAGGAACAGTGGTAAAATGTTGATAGAATCATGTTTTATAGTGGAAAATGGCTTCTTTCACATGTGTGTTCCATTTGCTCATCCTACTCACATTTCAGAGGGAGATCTGCTTCCCTCACCTTCCCGCAGTGAAAGCTGCTGACCACCGTCCTGCGTAAACCTCCCTGATCTCACTTCAGCCGGTGGGATGACCTGCCTTTGCGCTGGCTGACTGAGGGTCGATCATCTCTGCGCTGACGTGCCCTTGATGGTTCAGAAGTAGGACCCAGGTTCGAGACCCAGAGCTCGGGTTAAAAGATCAAAAATAAATAAATAGATAAATAAATAAACAAAATGCTTCTTCGTCCTCTTTCTTCCTGCTTGCCTGCTTTCAGTCCAACTTACCTGTGTTCTTCTCTCTCTTTAAAAAAATTATTTAAAAAAAAAAAGAGTTCAGAAGTCAAACTCAGAAGTAGCACCACTTCATGCAGGGAAAAGCTGGCCATCCAACCACCCCCACACGAGGGCGGATTCACTCGTTTGGTGGGAACCCAGGGCCGCCCTCATTTCAGGCTGTGCAGATTCTCCTAAGATGTCACTGAACTCAGGCAGCAGCGTGAATTCCTGAGGGATGCAGTATGCCTGCCCGGCCCCTCCAGGGGCCCCTGGATTGGACACCGAGGTACGTTCCACCCAGGTTTCTCGGGATATGTGATTTCGAGTCCTTCACGAGTTGTCCGCAAACAACACGCACACCACTGAAGAGACCACAGCCCTCTGAGGCTGCAATCATTCCCTCCCTCCATGCAGCTCCAGCGGCACGCACCACACATCGGGCTGCCGGTCAGCACGCTGAGGGTGTCCACGCAGAGACAGCGGGCCCCAGATATGGACGGCTTTGCATTGAGCATCTGTTTCTGTTTCTAAGTGGTTCTTCTCCACATCCAAAGCCTTTCCCGAGAACCCGAGCAGATTCTGTTGATTTAAGAAACATCTCAGTGATTTGCCTGTCAGAAAGGGACATCCCCTGCATAGCTGGAAGCAAAATCTAGGCCGATCTCAACACACAGGTTCTACAAATGCAGAGTGACTTCTCCATGCCCACCTCTGGACAAGACCATAAAGGCATAGATGTTGATTTTTTTTTTTTTTTTTTTTTTTCTCTCTGTGGAGTTATTTCTGGGAATTTCTTTCATTCGGATGGTCTTGGTGTGAGTGATGTCATCAAGGAAATGGAGACCGGCTCTCTGGTTCTAGCGTTCTGAATCCGGGTCATCGGGAGGTGACGATTCCTCTGTGGTCGGTGTTTGGGAGACTCACTTTTTACTAAGGATTGGGGCCATTTCTCCCCCTGTATTTTTATTAATATCCAACCGCTGTCACTTATTCCCTTGACCCAGAGTTTTGTAATAGAGCCTAAACTTGATATATTGGTTCTATAACAGAAACAGAGCAAAAGCACAACAATCAAAATTCAGACCAAACGAACAGCTGGCTGGGACCAACATGGAACCATGCACTGAAGAAAACAAAACACACCTTCTCCAAGGTGTTCTAGAAAGTCACTGGGAGCAGTGCCCCCAGTAGAGTTCCCAAGCCAAACTGCCGAGGTGGAACCTATCTCTAATTACTATCAAAAATGAAACAGTAGAGAATGTTCATGCAGCAAGTGTTGGGTGGTGCATCCTGGTGGAGCAGTGTTTGGGCATAGTCCACACGCATCCCGAGGACCCAGGTTTGAGTCCAGGGCCCAGGGAAAACAACCAAATAAAATAAATAAAGTGCTTCTTCTTTCTCTCTCTTCCTGTGTGCCTGCTTTGCTCACCCACATTTCCGCCTGTGCTTTTCCATTAGAAAAAAAATGTTGGATAACTTTTGCCCCTTCTCAACACTTCATGAACTTCTAAAATGCAATTCTCTCTTTCTCATTTCATTTCTAATGTATTTACTTAGCTAAGCAATCTGGAAACATATTAAAAATCTTAAAACTTAAAGAATAAAGAAAATTAGCCAGATCATTTCCAAATAGTTTTAGAGGTTGGATTGAGCCTAATTCAGTGTTTCCATAAATATATCTGGAATTAGCTTTTGTATGTTGTATTCAAAGAGTCTTTCAAAGGTTCTGGAAAATATATTTTTGTTCCCTGAAGTAAGGAACTACCTCCTGTCCTATCTCTGCTAATTCTACTGTGCATTATTCTTGTTCTCAATACATTCATCTTTCTTTGGATAAACTTTAGTTTACCTCTTGTTGGAATCCCCTTGGATCACAAACCATTGGGATACAAGTGAAGCCTTATTAGTTTCATGTATGAGTCATTTAGTATTTCCATTAGCAAGAGGAAGTCCTTTTGTAGCATGTCTCCTGAATTAGCAGAGACCTTCCCCCTTCATGAGCATTAAGCAGAAACATTACTCTGGATTGGACATCCTGGTACAGCATAAATATGTCTTGAGACAAAAATCAGAGAATAAGAACAAGTGGATCACATGGAAAAACGAATGAATGTGAACAAGAGAGTGGCGTTTTTGAACCTGGCTAATGTCAGGTTATCTGGAGCTCATCCCTGGTCTTGATGCATCTAAGTACTCAGATCTGCCCGGGAGATCTTCTTTTTTATCAGTGAATTTTTTTCAAGGTTTCATGACAATATTTATACTGTAAAGTATGGGGAAGATCAACAACAGACAAGGGTGGGTGAGTCCCCAGCAGATGAAATTACTGACTCTTACTAACCAGTTTGCTGAATAGCTTTGGAAGTGCAGATAAAGACTGTGGGGACCCATTTCATACTGAATGGACTATTTTGGTTCTGAAGAGTCCCAGCAGTGAAGCCCTTATGAGAAGGAAATATATTCCAGAGTGGACCTCGACAAATCTGCTCCTAGGGAGGCCTGGATTGACTGAATCTTGAGGAAAAGAAGGATAAGGAGGAAGGAGAAACAATATTGCTGCTGATAATTTGACTCCTATCGTGCAAAGTGTATCACACATAGTTGTATTTTTCTAGTGACAAGCCCAGAAGGTAGCATTCATTCTTCTATCCATCATGAAATTGAAAGTAAGGACTCTCTCAAGGTCATTAATTTATTCAACTAAAGCTACTATGTGCCAGGAACTGTTTTCAGGTGTTGGAAAAACCATAATGGACAAGGAGAAAACCCCCTTTGTGGAGATTGCACTCAAAAATTTTAAAAAATATTTTACATTCAAAATATTTTTCAAACCCTTGGTGTTTGTGATGTACAGTATAAATACATATTAAATCATCACAGAATGCATACAGCACATAAACTCTGACACAGAGTATTTTTGAAACAGATCTTAAATACATCAGAAAAAATTTTCATGCCTGCAATGTATTCTCTCATATCCTGTTTCTTCCTCTTTTTAAACTGGTTTGGTAATCACTAATGAAATGAACTCCCTGACCCATGATTGAGTCACAATCTATACTTTGAAAATGTGGTTCTAGTTGACTTGAATAGATAGACTAATGTTAATATTAATCAGTATTTCCTCAAGGTCTAGAGAGTCAGCTTCATCTCTTCCAGTGAATGGGTTAATGGCAAGAATGAGGACGATGAGGAGAGGGAGAAAGCCTGGAATGGCCTGATGGAGGCTACTGAACTCCAGACTGGGTCTCCCTCATGTTTGGACCCCTGCCTGTTACTAGCAGGGATGGTCTGTTCATCTGTTTCCTCTAACCTTTCCTTCTCCCCACACAGGCTGACAACAGAGTATCCAGGCCACTATGGTGAGGAGATAGACATGGTTTCCTACAGCTATGATTATTACATCCGAGGGGCGACAACAACCTTCTCCGCAGTGGAAAGGTAAGTCTTCCCCTGAGTGGGGTTGGGAGAGAATGCAGAATCTGATTCCACTTCTTCACCTATGCAGTGAGTTGTTGGGTGTCATACACTGAGAAAGCCTTGACGGTACCTCTAGGGTGCTGGATGGCTTGCTGACCCTCAGGACTTAGTTACAACGATCGTCATGATCGTTATCACTCTTAGACAATATTAGGCCAGGAAGAACGCTTCACGGAGTAGGCACTCGATGCATTTTAGTTAAATATGTAAACCAAGGACACAAACTTGCCTCAAAAGAACCTTCCTTGAAATGCATCCATACCATGTTGTTGTTTTTTTCAAAACTGAGCAGTTCTGTACACTTCCATGTCTGAACTCTTGTGCAAATATTCGATTCCACTTCTGCTGTGCCAAAATGGCAGGCATTTCCCATTCACTCTTGGGGTTTTAGAGCTGTGAACCTCCACTTCCCTTCAATAGTGTTTTCAGAGGGGAAGCAGTGTAGCGTCTGGAGCCCTGCACACGCCGAGTGCCCAGAAAAGAGAACATAAGTGAACAAATGGATGGTCGATATCAAAGAACATTCTTTGCCATGAAATGGATGCAATGCTAAATAAACGCTTTTATTCCAAACTGTTACATCTTAGAGGGACCCTGGGAAGGGAGCAGTGGTGTGCTGACCGCTAGTGATGACCAACCTCCGCACAGCCGGCAGCCAAGTCAGTCATGTTCAATGTGCCCCTGAAGGAAGGGGGAGGGGCCAGATGCCTGACCTCACAGGCCATCACCTGTCAGGTTTCTAGAGACTTCGCAGAGGTGTCTCCCGAGAGCAAAGTGGGATCAGAGGTGCCTCCCGTTTCTAGAACCCTCCAAGGTCGTTCATTCATTGCTTTTCGGCCCCAGGGATTCTTCCTGCAGTGTCTCTCTGACGTCAGGTTTCTGTCTCTGCCCACAGGGACCGCCAGTGGAAGTTCATCATGTGCCGGATGACCGACTACGACTGTGAATTTCAAAACGTGTAGATCTGCCACATACCGACTCAGCCGGAGGGCAGGGGCCACAGAGGTGGCCTCGTTAGGAGACCAAGCTTTCTCTGCGCCTCTCCTCTCTCCCTCCTCAGCTGTCGGCAGCTGCAGTGCCAGCTTGCTGGGCCCTCCTGGCTAGTATCACACGTGCAATAAAATCCCCAGTTAAACCCAGCTTCTCACTTTCAGCATGTTCCAGCGCCACGTCGATCTGACCGACAAGGCTTCCTCACGTACCTGGGCCGCAGGTGCATGTCCGCAGCCGGAGGCCTGGCTCCTGTCACAGCCCTGAACTGCTTTGACTGCAAAATGAGCTGCCGGAGGCCTGGTGCGGAGCAGAGAATGGGGAATCCAGTGTCCTGGAGGAAGGAGTGGAAACGGAGGACGGTGCCGATGAAGGATTTCTCCAGCGGTTTCAGCAAAACCAGAGCAACTATGTTGGGGTGCTTCCCTTGTCTCCCTCCCGTGAGCCATGCACTCTGCGCTCCAAGAGTGAGATGGGGAGATGGCAGACTTGGGTGCAGAGCTGAAAGTCTTAGGGTTGGAGAATGTCCTGAGTTGGAAGAATGTTCACATACCTGCGCCTGAAAGTCAGCCTAGAACTCGGGGTGCCTGTGAGAAAGTTCAAGTTAGAGAGAAATAGGAGAGAGAGGTGAGGGCATGGGACTCTGATTCAGAGCCTGTGGGGGCGGTGGGGAGCATGACCAGGTTGCTTTGGAAACTGGAAAAAGGGGCTGAGTCACTGTTCTCTGTAGGCCTGGCCTTGGGGAAAGCTGGTCTGCGCCCTGCGGCCATGGAGACGCTGGCAAAGGCCCCTGGACAGTCCCGCGTGTCTGGATGGGAAAGGCTACCTGGACTGAAGTCCCCTTCTCTTTGATGTGCATTTTATCAATGACGCTATCTTTGCTCCTCCTTTGATGTCACTTTCAGTCCCTTTGTACACTCTTCATCATAAAAGGAATAAAAAGTATTAACATTCGCCACAGGCAAATGTTAAGGGTGAGATTTTGCTCTCTAAGCCTCTTTTTTCTGTTATTCACCCATCGATTCAGAAAACAGAGATTCACATGCACCAGGAACATCATGTTGAGACGGCTACTTGGTGGGCAAATCTGGCAGTGTCACATCAGGTGCTGCTTGCTTGCGTTAAGTATTGGACAAAGGGTGGCACATAGTGCTTTGCCTTTGAATCGAGACTGATTTGCCCTTCAACCTTCAAGCCCTGATAAGACAACTGCATTTTAACCACAGGGAACTCTGACTTCCTTTATCCACAGTTTGCTTTTTGTTTTTAGGGCAGTGCTTCCCTCCCCTCCTCCTCTTCCCAGGGGATGAGGGAAGCAGACACCCAGGCAAAAACCACAGGACTAGTAAACCCCAGCTAGGTGGCCAAGGTGACAAATGGGCTACCTGACCCAGGTGAAGATCCCAGGATCATCCCGGGAACAGCAGAGCTAAAGAAGTTCTCTTTGCTTAAACGCTGAGGCACTTTTCATCTTATAATTTCGCTTTATTTCCATTTCATTGTTTTTAATGCCCTGGCCAGTTTAATCGATAATAAGCATCACTGTGTTATTTCTCACAAAGGGAGCCATTCATATTTTAGCAACTGCAGCACCAGTTCAGGACAGCAGAAAGGAAGTAGGCTTGTTGGCTGTGTGGAACCCAGCTGGAAGGGGGATGCAATGCTGAGGGGCTGATGTGGCAGCCATGCTGACTACAGGAGGCTGGGGGGAAGGTGGGGTGTTGAGGGCCCAGGAGACTGAGAGAAAGCACATGTCAAGAAAAAAAGGAGAAAACTGTCTGGCAAGAAATATCTGGGCCAAGTAGAATAAATGGAGATGTTTTTACTAACAACAAAGATGTTACCAGCTTGGTTCTTGTCTGAATAACTTATATTTTTAGTACATGCCATCAGTAAACTCTGCATATTAACTGTAATTTATTGTATCTCTCTGTAACTCAGATTTTAGCTGGAAAACAATGGAGTGAAAATTTATCAGTCCAATGACTGGAGCAAAGTCACTGACTTCAGTAGGTTTCAGCCTCCCATTGGTAAGATGTTAGAACTGAACTCATGAGCCCCAAGATTTCCTCATCCCCATGGCATCCCACCAAACATAATACCATGGCTGGAAGAAGTCCTCTCTCCATTCGAACTCTTTATCCAGCATGTTGCATTTATGCTCCACTGCTTTGACCCAGAAATTCAACCATCTTCTAGTTCCCTTAGAAGAATGTTTTCTCAAAAGCATTAGAAATTACACAAAATCCCCATAAGATCTAGATATTTTTGTCTTCCACATTTTTCTCTCTTTCACCATGCATTCAGGAGTTTTCCTCTCTCTAGCTGGTCCTTCATCTAGTTTCCAGCCTGGGTGGTTCTCTCCTTACCCTCCCAAATTATTCTCCCACCACACTAACAGGAGAAAACATCATGTAGCAAAGCTCGTACCCACAATGTGTGTGCATCAAGATGGCGTTCACAGCTGAGGCCATGTGATCACTGGCATCCACTCTGGTTGCAAAGACTCAATCTATTTTAATCAAGCCACTTCTGTTTAGTTCTATTTAATTAAACCACACTGTTAGGAAGTGTTATCTAAGCCTGTTACCATTGTGGGTTCCAGAGTCAGTGAGTTAAGTAAAATACTTTGAAAATGGTATCTTGGCCTCCATCCCTTGGCCAGTAACTTATAGTTATTTTTATCAATGTATTTCTTTGTAAAGCCAAGAAAAGACAACATGCTTACCTTGAAAAGCTTTTAAAATAATACCGTATTCACACAAAACTCACATTTTGACGGAACTTACTTCTCACAGATGATAACATTCTAAATATAACTCCTAAAAACAAAAAAACAACCCGAACTCCTTAGTCATTTAAAAAATGATTTATTAAATTCGACTGTGTCTTGCTAAACATTGAAAGCCTTCCATTTGTGACCTCCTTCTTCTTTTCCTAAGGCAGCCTTGTGCACCCAGCAAGAGCCAGTTATCCATGTGAATGAGTGTCTACATCAGTGAAAAATGCTAAACAGAAATATCCCCAAAAGCATACATGATCTTCTCTGGATTCTAACACTACTTACTGTCTGCTTCTCTGTCTTTTCCATTTTTTTGCCTTTCCCAGTTATGAAAACAAAAAAACAAATACTGCTGATTAGTTTTATAGTAAAAAAAGGAAAAGTCTTTTTAATCCTATGGAACAAAATCAGACACCAGCTGCCAAGCAGTTGAGCCCCAGCACTGTGTTCCAGCTGAAAGGGGAGCATATGGTGACTTCATGGAAAGAACGAGATTATAAAACCAGACTCTTTCATCTAATCAGCTGCCTAGTAGGTATAATTTAATAGGCAGCATTACCTTCTTTTTCCAATGTGTTTCACCATCCTCAGAGACAATGGAACAGATGTTCCCTCTGTCATATGGCCAGTGAGAAACTAATGTCTAAAACTCCTCTGCTCACTGAAGTCCGATGGATCCTCAGACAGAGATTCGCTTCCTTGGGAACTTTCCTCACAAGACTATTTTGGCCTTCTTCTTTCTCTCCTTCATACTTCGTGTGTCTTTGCTTTCACTCCTAGAGATTCCAATCTCTCATTCAGAGGTAGATTTCTAGTGTCTATCAAGGTGCTTTACACATAGTAGGCATCTCAGACACACGTTTTAAACCAATCTAGATTTCTAGTTGGTTTTTGATGAGAAGATCTATCAAAGTTCTATGTAATCTAATTGAAGCTGTGTAATAGCTTTGAAGATTATGATATTCTGTAAGAGGCTGAGTATTATGATTTTGCTGTACTTTTGATGGGGTTTAAAGTCACTCCCTGCAGTCTTCTGCCAGCATTGCTAGGTAATTAGTAATTTCATCCTTTTAAGAGCAGCTCACTCCTGAGGGGTGAGTTGGAAAACACAGCAGTCACTACTGCCACTCGAGTGATCATAAGCATATATCATCATACTAGGTACCTGAGTGCTAACTGGGTATTTTTATAACCTCTCAACTGTGTTGAAATCAACACCAGGACAGCTATACTTGGCACTTGGTGGTTATGAGTGCAGCCTGTCAACTGACCCCTGAAGAGGCTGGGGGATCAAGGAACAAAGAGTCCATGTTGGCAGAATAGGTGTAAGCCCGTACGAATTTGGATGCCATTTTTTAAGTCTTATAAGAGCATATGCATTCCAGAGGGGGTGGGCAGAGGAAGTGGTTCTTGTTTGATGTACCCCCTGCCAAACAAACATGCAATGAATAATTTAAAGTAGTATCCTAGGACAAATCCAAACCCAGATTGTAACTTCATGACCCTTTATGGCCTTTCCTCTTTTTTGTTATTCACACTACGAGTTGACCAATGAGATCAGCTTGGCTGAGGCAGGAAAAATAGTTCTCAGAGTTCAGCAGTTTCCTGTTTATAGGGCTGCCTGGCAGACATAGACCATGCCAATGCCAGCACCTTTCCTCTCTGTGACTGGTGGTTTCTGCTGACCTAGGTTCTCCATGGGTTTCTTTTGTTGGCAGACTCAACAGTAAGCTCATTAGCCATTACCCCTTGGAATGTTCCTGGAATCAGACATGCTCTGAGTCACATCTGCCTGTTCCCCACTGAGACAGCTTAATGTCACATGGATTGGTTCTGTCCATAGGTTTCCAGAAGAAAAGAATTAAAAATCTCTCATAGCATCAAAAATCACAGCTCGAGTTGGAGAATGTCATCACTTTACAGAAATTCAGAGTATACAGGCTCTTAGTTCTCAGCATGCACATAAGCTCTATAATCTTGAGAAAATCGATAGGCCTCTTCGGAAAGGTAGAAAATGATGGCATGAGATAGATAAGGAGATTGTTACGGCATGGGGACAAGGTCCAGTCCTTCCCAATATGGCCTGATGGCTTATTCCAGATCCATCGTGCCTGGGTTTTTGCGTATGTAACACTGACAGTCACTTCAACCAGAGGTCATTAATCACCTACATTGTTTCTGGTACAAAGTGAAGGAGGCTCAGAAACATAAAACACACTCATTTCCTTAGGAGAGTTTTGCTCTTGAGGGGATACAAGAATTTAAATTGGAAAGGTTAATAAATAAAGGAAGGCTACTTATAGTCAAATGCACAGTGAGTAACACCAAGGCCACAGTGAGTGACGCACGCAGGTAGGCTACAGCAGAGGTAGGCGGGTCACTATGGGCTGATGAAACGAAAGACATGAGAACAGATAAAAGAAGATTCAAGTCAATAGTGGAGATTTCCCCAAAAGCTTATGGAGTGAGGATGCTGGTCGAAGAGCTCATGGGAACCTCAGGGCTCATGAATCCAATTCTTTCACCAATAGTAGTGTAGTCCACTGACATCAGTGGCTTAGAGGAATTTGAGTAAGTGGTGGAGCCTGAGTTCAAAGTCAAGACTCTGGGATCTTAGCTCAATGGCATACTCTCCAGGTTTCTCTACCGCCATGGTTTTATGGAAAGAAAGAGGGAGACAGGCATTCCGGCTCTAGCACTGTGCTCTAGTAGACTTTCCCACTAAAGACTCAGGTTTGCTTTCTGACATTTTATAGGTTGGGTTAAAATCTTCTGAAATAGAAGGTGACTTTCCCAAGGTCACACAGCTCATAGAAGTGGACTTTGAACAAAAGACTGGCTATTTTCCAAGCCCAGTTTCTCTGTCATGTCAAACTGGAGCCAAGGGTTTACGTTGAAAGTAAGGAGAGAGTTTTACACTCTGCTGTTTAATAGTTCCATGGTTGAGTATTGCACACTGTGAAGAAAAGATTCATGAATTTATTACATTATTTTGCATATTGACCTGAGAGAGACAGCACTGTAAGTGTAGCTAGAGAATGTGGTTGAAAATTTAAAAAGTCAAATGAGTAGTCTGAAAATCATAATGTTGCTACTCTACTTTTTCTTATGAACATAGACCTTACTCATCATGTTAAAAATCAGGAAGAAATTCAACAGCTCCTGCAGTTACAATAACCTTTTCTTCCCTCTAAAATGATTCCTGAAGAACAAGCCCTCAATTCCACAAATTCAATCTCATTCAACTAAGCAGAATCACTCTGACAACCGAGATGATAACTACCTTTGTGTGGTCCTCAGGCCCTGCAATTATTTCAGATCTCCACACAGAAGCCACAACCCTCTGGTTCTTTGACATGTGTTCTCTGGGAAACTTCCTGTTTAGAGGGTCAATATGTTCAATACGTATCCGGCTCTCTTCAGTTGGTGAAATTTTGCCCAGGATCCCCTTCCATTATCAGAAATTTGCTGGACTCATATTGAAATCTAGATTTCACTCCATTTCATGAGATTGTCTTTCAACATAAACCAAATGGACCATTAGAATTTGCTGGTAGCAACCGATTCAACAGACTTGCAAGTTATCTTTTATCAGTTTTAATTCCCAGTGAAAGAATTTGGATACTGAATCGAGGGAAGTAGGATGGGCCCCAACTCTACTAGACATTGTCAAGATGTCTCTTGCTAAAAACAGAAAAGCAAGCAAACGTTGGCAACATTGAGGTCCTTCCACATGAAGTCACTCTGTGTCATGAAAGAACCTGCTTTGACATTATGTAGCTGACATCTACGCTGATCTCCCTGGCCTGAGGTCAGAGGGCTTTGATTTGCCTGTGGTTCTAAAGTACCTGCCACGCAATATGCTAATGACAGCAGCTGCTTCTCTGTGCAAACTCTAAATCAGGTATTTTACTCCACCCTAAACATACCTCATTTGAGTACTCACAGTAGACTGACAAGGTGATTGTCATCAAACTCATTTTACAGTTGAGAAAACTGAGGCTCAGAGAGGCTGAGGTGCTTTCTCAAGACCACACACCCTACACATCAGAGCAGACTCAGGTCTGGCTGAGTAGACCATGTTCTAACCCACACTGAGAGTCTCCAGCCGACACTGTGCTGTGCTGCTCCAGAGGTCAGTGTCATCTCTCCTGCCACCATTTGAGGCCTCAGCTGGCACCAAGTCAAGTCAACACCAAAGTGCATGGCCCATTGCTGGAGGCCAACACACAGGAAATGAATGAGTAGGTTGAATAGTCTTGCTAATACTCTTAGTGAAGCCCTTTATTCATTGATACTCTCCATCTTCTTTATTCTTATTCTTTCCATGATATTCTTTCACGGTTGCTCTCATCATTCTCACATCCTCAAATATTTACACCATCTAGTATCTAGTCTCTTGCCTCAACAACCAAAAAAAAAAAAAAAAAAAAACAGGAGAGAAAATCTTCGCACATCTTTCGTAGACTATTTACTCGCCTCCCTGACTTAACCAAATTCTGGTTTTCGCCACAGTCCTCCCAAGCAGAGGCCATGCTTTCATGCATGCTTGGAACACTATGGAATCATCAGTTATAATTTTCACCTCCCAAGCGACTCTTGGATTTGTCTCTTACTTATACTCCATCTATCACCTTTACCCGGATCTTTATCACTGATCCCCCATCTCCTTAGCTACAGCCTTCTCTACAAGAAATCCATCATCTGCTGGGAGATTGCTTCCAACATCAATCCAGTATGCTGTATCCCTACTTTAAATCCTTCAGTGATTCCTAAACACACTGCAAGCAAATGCACATTCCTTCTAAAAGCAAGGTGGCCTTCACATCTGGCCCTGGAACCTGGGGTCCAGGCCCGCAGACCAAGTCACACAGAAAAGACAGTGTTCCCATCTGCCCATGTGCCTTTCATAGCTATTTCCATGCCTGATGCCTGTTACCCTCTCCCCTCCCTGGCTCGCTCACTCCTGTGTCCCTCATTCCCCAGGGGGGAGTTATAATGTCTGTCTCTCATCTTGCCCTAATATATATTTAAATCTCCCTCGTGGCACTTTCCTGCATTTGCCTTTTCTTGCATTGACAGTAACTAAATGTTCTCATACCCAGTACCCAGAGTACAGTAGGCATGTGACCATTAACTCTATAAATATTTAAAAGAATGGAAGAAGTGCCTTGTAATACCAGAATGTCCACAGCTCTATCCAAAAGAACCACAGTAGAACTCACCCTCTCTCTCCCAGGTAATTGCTTCAACTTTTCTCTGTCCTCGCTGTCCCTTTTCTTCTTGTCTTCTAAAAATCTACTTATGCAGGGCGCCAGAGTGAGCTCTAGCCTAGAGAACTCTAACGCCTATGCTCCACTTTCCACACTCCCCGTGCTACGTGGTTCCAAACGAACTTCTTAATAAAGCATCTAGGCCCTCCTTGGGGAAAGTCTCTGTTTCCTGTCTCCCATCCCCTGTGCTATCCAATCCCCCACCCCACTGGATCAGCATGCCTTCGTGGGGGCCCTGCCGTACTGTGTGCAAAGGACCGTCACTACCTCTGCCACAACTCTTCATGGTGACTATTAAATGATGCTCCCACTGGCTGACAGTAAATGCCTTTAGAGCAGGGATGGTGTCATATTTATCTCTGATCCCAGGATCCCTGGTACCCAGCAGTTTCAGACCTAGAACAGGAGCTCATTTATGGGAAAGAAATTAATAGGTTCTAACAATAGCCACCATTGTGAGTTGGCATGAAAAGTGTGGCAAAAGAAATAAAACTTTTGGACAAAGATCAGAACTTCAACTGGCTGTAAACAATGTACCCCAGCAGCATTCCCTGTTGGCTCAGGTGTTAGGTCTATGGCTGCAGCACAGTCCACGTAAAGTCTAGGACCTGAGTTCACGACCCAGGGCGGTGGGGAGCAACCAAGATGAACAACTAAATAAATTAAAAATGCTTCTTCCTCCTCTCTCTTCCTGCCTGCTGCATATTCACCTTTATTCCTTTCTGCTTCCTTCCTCTAAAAACACTGAGAAAAAAACAATTTATCCCAGAACATTATGAATCTACATTTATCATCAAAGGTTTTCAGTTGAGGACAATATTTCATGAATATTCTTTGGTACAAACAGAAATTTGCTTATATCATGAAAGATAAGTCAAAAATAAAAATGCAGATAACATTCATAAAATGCAGTGAATTTCATAAAAAACACTGAATTTCATAAAACAAAAAATGTGCAATGTGCATTTTCTAAACTAATGATTTGCATCATTCATGTGATTGCTTCATGACATTACAGAAATGTACAGATACATACTGTTGCATTTATTGATCGTATACACTGAAGCTAATTGCATTCCGAGACATGTTCTCTCTCAAAATTTTTCCACCATGTGATGCTCCCCATCATCAGAAAAGCTTTCATGCAATGAGTCAACAATTACTAAAAACCGTAGAGACAGCACCACATCTGGTGATATTGTGGGTGAATAATCAAATGACAAATTTCTGACACGCAAGCAGCTTACAATTTACGTGGATAGAACTAGACACCCCAGCAATAAAAATAGAATCTCTGCACACAAAAACCAGAAGTAACACTGCAGTCCACTGATGAGAGGGGGACCAATCTCTAAAGGCTTCATGCAGGATGGGGAAAGGGTTTGAATAGCTGGAAACAGAAAAAAAGGCTCTTCCAGGATTTGACACAAAACATAAGCTTCCCATGTCTGTTGCTTCAGCATTTATCAAATATTAATAGAAACCAAGAGTCTGATACAAATTCATCATCATCCCCAAAAGCCAGTTTGGTCCCAGTGGTATGTGCGCCATTGCTGATTACAGCTAGTAAAACAAACAAATGATTAGATAGCTCTTCTACAGACCTGTGTTCTAGGTATTGCTGCTACTATTTCAGAAAGGAGGAGGTAGGCACTCAGAGGTTGTGGTTTTTCTAGGTTTACAGAGACAGAACTAAGTTTACAACACAGAACTAAGACCTAAACTCAACTTTTCTGATCCCCAAACTCAATCTCTTCCCAGTAAAGAGAAAGAAGTAAATACCAAATTTTTCCAAAAAGTGTCTCTAGTTCTTCCAAATTCCCTCCAGCATGAAACCGTATAGACTAGCTCTATGAAGGCAGACTTGGTTCCCTGTGTTGAAGCAGGAGATTTACTGTTTGCCTTCTAATCTGAAAAGTATATAGTACTTTCCAGACTGTCTTGATGGGTGTCATCAATCCACCATAATTTGACCAGCAAAATCAAATTGTCTCACCAAGAACAAGTAGGGGAACCAAGAAACAGACACTGTACCAGATGATTTAAGCACAGAGGTTAAAACAGTTGAAAGTGAAACAAAGTCTGTCTTGATCGAGTTTAATATTATCTCATTCCTTCCACATTATGACATATAATATACTGAATTCCTTTTAATAACAGCACCATGCCCTAATTAAAACTACATTTTGACTATTAAAGGTTCTAATAAAATTATTTTGACTGCTGAAAAATATTCATATTTGTCTCTTCTGGTTTCCTTCATAACTCTATACTCTACGAATATATTCCATGTTTATTTTTCAATATTTTATTAATTTGATGAATGTATTACTGTCACTATGATTTGAGCATTACACACTGATTAAATGTTCACAGAATTCTTCATTTTTCTGTGCTATTCTGTGCCTTAAACTTCACATAACTGCAAAGAGAATTGTTTGGAACTCCTAATTTTATAATTCACTTTCTCCTTCCTTTGGTAAAAAGACAATGTTATACATTTGAGGCAAATTTTCAGCTTTCATCCAACTGCTAGATAGTCATTTTTTTTTCTCCAGGGTGAATACCTAAGAAGCTAGAAACTTGATTCCTCAAAGTAGCAACATTAATGAGAAGAGTTTGGATGTATATAAAAAGAGAGACCCCCCCCCCAAAAAAAAAGTATACCCAGTGGTGCAAACCTCTCTGCCTTCAACGACTGAGTCTTGGATTATAGCTACCCGATGCCCAGCATTCATTTTTCAACCGCATCCTACTTGTTCTGATTTCCAAACCTGGGCACATGATGTAAGTGCTAAATTCCAAGACATACATCCTCTCTGATGCACAGCATTTACCTGAAAATGCAAATCATCTATCCCTAACCACAACCCCAAATCTGGTGTAAATTTGATTCAGAAAAGTAACGTGAGAAAGAATTACAATGAAAAGTCTTGCTTCTAGGGCAAAATAAGGTACCACATGTCTTGGATAAGATGTATAGAAATTTAGAGAAGGTTTTTCAGGGGAATATTTTGACAACCAAGGTGGAAAGGTACCTCCTGGATAGTGTGTAGGAGTCAGATCTCATTATGACCCGACTACAATGTTCAGCCCCTGTAACCCTGAGCAAGTACCTCAATTCTATTGAGTTAGTCTTTGCCTGTATAACGAAGATCCCTCTAGTCATTCCTCTTAGGCTTGTTGAGTAGTGACTCAACTTACTTAAGAGAAGATTTAATATAAAAAACAAAGTGGCTATTGGCATTAATTTCACATTCTTATCTGCAACAATAATTGGCTATGTGTCCAAGCAGTGAGGACCGGAAACTTTCAAGCACTACAACCTATAGGCAGAGTTTCCCCTATTTCAGGGAAATCTGATTTATTAACTGATTAGACAAGGCCCACCAGGTTATCAAAGATAATCTTCCACTGATTGTAGATGCTAACAACACCCACAAAATAACTTCACAACACCACCAAGATTAGTGTTTAATGAAATAAGTTGGCATTAGAATCCAGCCAAGTCAATACCTGGAACAGTTTATACCATGAGTGGCATGTGAAGATGCATAAAGGATTCACTTCTTTCTGGTTTGTATAGTTCATTATATGATCATATAAAGTTATCAGTTCCCCAGAT
Source organism: Solenodon paradoxus (assembly GCA_004363575.1). Taxonomy (NCBI): domain Eukaryota; kingdom Metazoa; phylum Chordata; class Mammalia; order Eulipotyphla; family Solenodontidae; genus Solenodon; species Solenodon paradoxus. The sequence goes on along the minus strand of RJWH01004322.1, from coordinate 31,036 downwards.
GAAAATCTTGACTACCAATTTGATAGAACACATACTTACCAAGAGCCATAATGGAAACACACATCTCATGACTTTGTTCATAAAAATCGTAGTGAATCCCAAAGAATTCTCACTTTTATTATTGTTACCACTTGGCACTACCTCCATTGGATAGTGAATTAAAGCACCTGGATGAGGGGTAAGGTCAGAGTTCGCCCCTGAGTGCCTTGAAATGACATCCAAATTGCTTGTGTTACTACGTTATTACCCAGAATACTTCTCTGAAGTCTCTTTGAAAATTCAAATGTACCACATGGAGGGAACATTTCCACATTTCTCAAATTATGGTTTGAAGTACTAAAAAAGCAATCATTGTAGTTATTACAGCATTATGTTTGGATATTTCCTGTCTGCTTTGGGAAGAAAGTTTAAAGACTTAAGCTGACATTTATGTGTTTCCATTAGGGTGGTTTTACCTACTATCTTTCCTATGAATTCTATGATTTTAGCTTATTTTTCACGTCAGTTTAAAATTTATGAACTGCATACCTTCTTCTGCTATGACTGAAAAAGATACTGTGAAGGACTCTGTAGAAAGGGATTTGGGCAAAGTTAGGGGAGGTCACTCATCACACAGGGTAAACTAGCCATCTTCTCTGACATACGGAAAACTCTTCTTTGGGGAGCTCTCCATCAACGTTTGCTCTTCAGCTGTGCAGACTCAGAGACTCCATCTCTTCAGTTCTCTGGAAATGACTACTTAGAAGGTGAATTTAAACTATCTCAACTCCCAAGAAAGGAATTTATCAACCAGAATATCAATGCGTACATTTAAAATAAAACTATGTGGCATGAACGAAGGGCTTGCATCCATCTTTCTTTGCTGAAAAGCCACATGAGACACCTAATCTTACGAGGTTGCTTGGTAACTATAAAATGAGATCAAAGGAAACTGAACGAATCAAATCTTGATTGAACATCAACCTTTGCTAACAGATGCTTCCACTTCTACCACAGGAAGTACCTGTCCAAAGAATTAAATGCATGCTTCTTTCCATCTAAACTCCTCTTCTCCAGAAAGGGCTTGAATGGTACATTTCCAATATTTAAACCCACGACTCTAGTTCTATGTTACAAGGTAGATGAACTTGATGTGCAACATGATTGGCATGTACTTCAGATATGTTAACTTTTCAATCTGGTTACAGTCACTGTCCTGTGGACCTGAGAGTCAGTCATTTTTAAGGTGTCATAGAAGTCATTATAGTGACTACTTTGGGTCACATACATGTCATAACCTCCTTAATTTTGGTGAGTCTTCATGACTAGTTCTGATCAATAAGTTTCAAGGGGAAGAGCTATGTCTCTACTAGTCTCCCCTTTTCAGTTTCAAAACTTTGGAAGTTTTCATTGTTGCTTATCTTCACAACCCCTATTAGGACATAAATAAATGTTACATGTGTAGTGTTTAAGAATTTAAAGCAAACTTACTCATCTGACCCCAGATCTCTCTGTCTCTCTCTCTCTGCTTCTGTCTCTCTCTTTGTACACACACACACATACACACACACCACACATACACACACATACACACACCACACACATACACACACCACACACGTGCACACATACAAATACACACATACACACCATGCACATCCACACACCACACACATACACACCACACACATTCACATGCACACACCACACAAACATACACACACCACACACATACACATAGCACACATGCATACACACACACACACACACACACACACACACACATATACCCTGAACTGCCATGGAAGACCCAGACTTCAAACATTTCAATTTAGTCATGATTGCTAATCAATTTGAAATGATCAAATGGAGCTTCGTCTATCACATGCTTTTATCAAAGAAAATAAGAAGGTTTGGGGTTATGCCCAATTTGTGTTTAGTTTGTCTGATTTTTGTTATTATTGTTGTTGGCTAACCATATCAATAAAGCTGTGAGTTTACTTTTCCTAACACATGAAAAGTCATTAGACTTGACCATCAGCCCTGCCCTCCCACTCAAGGAAAAGTGCTCCAAGTCTTAATCATGTAAAGACTCGGCCTCCCCTGAAAGAATGCACTATGTGCGTGGAGACAATTAAGAAAGGATAATTCGATCCCTTTGTCTTCTTCCTGTTCCCCTGATGGCAACTTCAACATGATCATCTTTTTCATTTCTCTCTCTGTGCAATTGAAGGGGATGGGTTACACAAATAAAAGAATAAAAGAAAAGGATGGAGAAGCTATCTTGACAGGAACACCCCAGAACAAAGACTAATTTGCAACAATTGAAATAGGATACTGCCCTGACCCTCTTTTTAAGAAAACTTCAGCTCTGTGAAAATACAGAGGAAGAATATGCAGGAACTTTGGATAAAGCAGATATGACCTGTGAATACCTTAACAGTAGTATTTCTCAATTTTAGGAACTTGTCATTCATAAGTTCTACATGTTATCAAGGTATCTATTGCCTTCAATGAACGCTTTTCAATGCAGTTGGGTTCAAAGTCATGTAAGAGAAATTAGCTTCTCCTTACAGCCTCTTGCTTTTCTTTGCTAAGTTACTTTGAGGTTACTTACTTGGATGTTCCAGAAATCAAGGCTATAAATAACAACTACTGCAGAAGAAGGACAGTTGGGGTTACGGCCTTGGGAATATTGCCACCAGTCACCAAGTCCTTCACCTCAGTGTCTCTGGTTGGTATCCAGTCATTGTTGGCAGCAGGCAAAAAACGCATCCCTTGTCCCACTGCCATGTTGTGACCTTAAGAGATGAATCAAGGATTATTTTAGCTAATTACCAGGGATTTGTATACTAAACACGACTCTTGCAAATTTAGGGTTATAATGGGCCAATGATGCTGAAAATCTTGATTTAAAAAGAAACTGAAAATGTATTCGGACCAGTTTCTTAGCCAATGAGAGAGCTGTTCCACAAATCCTTGACATGTCTTATGAGCTGTATAGTAATTATTGAGTGCCTATTATATACTAGGGAAAATGCTCACAACAAAAGCCTATAAGAAGAGCAATTTCATTGACTCCATTTCACTTCGCAAACGAAGACCTAGAGGAACAGACGAGCTAAAGAATTTACCTGGGATTTCAGATTACTTTGAAACCAACTCTGTTTTCAAAGTTCATGATTGTAGCCCCTAATTTACATTGTCCCCAAACCAGTGCCTATTGAAGACTTTGAAGTTAAGAGTGATACTATGAGGCTTTTGTCTTGAAAACATGATTTTAATAGCATAGAAAAGGGAGTTTAGAAAAAGAGAGAGAGCCCTAATGTCAAGAAGGAAGCAGAAATAAAATAAAAGCATTATATCAAAGTCTAGGTGGAAAACCTATCCCAAAATACAATTTGTACAAGATCTTGACACTGGAGTTTAAAGGGAGAGGTCATGATGAAACCATGTGAAATGGACTGCTGTCATTCATATGATTGTATTTCCCATTGGCCTCGTTTTCTTTCCTGACAGCAGCCTTGTTCATCAATGTCACCGATGTCTGGCACAAAGCCCAAGTGAGATAGACACTAAAAAGTTGTTAGCTGACATATTACTCAGTGTATGCTTGTCTCTCTATTGTTCTTTGATTGTTTGATTGTTTCTTAGTCAATATCTCAGTTGCTTCAAGGAACCCCATATCAGAGGCTTATTCTGAATAAATAATGTCTTCATTTACATTGTTAAAGGATATTTATTAAATGTTAAACTCATCACTGCTAAAAGTGCTATACTGAAGTTAGATTTTTTTGAAAATTCAAATCTGGGTCCTTCTTATTGATGGCAATTAACAAGTTAGGAGCACAGAGAAAAGGAGACACTAAAACGTCTCCATACAAGTCCATGGGCAATCTTGGGCGCCTCCAAGTCCCCAGAGTCCTCCAAGGACTTTCTCTCTAAAGAAATTCTTATTCCTCAAACTCTAAACCATTGAACACATCAAACTCTAGATCATTGTTACACGTCTCTCAAATATATATATGTGTATATAAACATGTATGTGTACATACATATATATATATATATATATATATATATACCAATCAAAGAAAAACAAGCAAGAATAAATGCTCTGATAAAGGAAATCATTAAAAAAACAAGAAAATGAAATTACAAGCATGCATTGTTTGGACATGGAATCAGTACTGTCATCTCAATTTTAGGAAAGTAAATACAGTAGGCTTAATTTTTCCCCATAATGCATGATGCATGCCCTATGAATAGGGAGCAAGTATAGTTAACTTCACTAATGAAGTATGGTAACTTTTTTCATGATGTTAGAGTCCTTGGCTCAGATAGTGAGGTTGGATAAAAGAAAACTCTCAAGAGAGAAGTCAGCTGAAGCTTCTAGAATCACTATTAAGTTGTGAGTCACTCACTTCACCTCTAAGTAATAGTTAGATGTTGCAGACTGCTGTGATATCATATAAACCCAGAGAGAAGTGTGGAAAATGATCCCGTGGCTGGGACATAAAATATTTAGAGACACCAGGATTCAATATGGTAACTGATGCCTTTGGAGACCCATAGCCCTCCAAGAAATAAATAACTATCTCTCAAACTGTCTTTCTAATGATAGGTCAAGTATATAAAAGACATTCTGAAACTATGTTAGTTCAGCAGAAAAATGTTTGTGCTTGTCCTCATGAATTATTTTCTCTGTTATCATCAGGTTTTAAAGAAAATGGTTACTCATCCTAAATGAATCCAAAAACAAATGGTTGATTTGATCTATTCAACTAGTTAGCAAACTTACTGATAAAACAACAAAAATTTGAACAAGTAGTGAAGATACCTATGTCCTGAACATGTATAAAGATGCCTATTACCCTTTCAAAGTCATTGCCTAGTTAGTGAGTATAGCAGAAGTCATTATGTGAGCACAAAACTATCACATTCCCACATAAACACAGTCTTTATCTCCACACATGATCACAGGGTCATCACATTCCCATATGTGTATTCAGAGAAACTACAGGTGATTGGTTCAAGGGTAGATAACTGACCTAAAAGAATGAGTTTATTTCTTTGGATTTCCTTATGAACTTGGTACGAAGTTAATCCAGTACCTTTCTTTTCTTTTAAAAGAAAAATGCAGGCAGGAAGGAAGGTGAGCAGGCAGGCAGGAAGAGAAAGGAGGGAGAAACATTTTATTTTATCTTTATTTAGTCATTCACACTGATTATTCCCTCTGGACCTGGGATACAAACCCAGGACCTTGGAATGTATGTGGACTGTGCTTCTCCAGAGGTGACAGACCCAACCTCTACCCCACCAGGGTCTGCCAATCCAGTCCCTTTCAAGAGAGTAAAAATGTAATGTGTAAAACTAGAAACTCTCCATAGTTCCTCATCTGTGGGAAAGTGGCCACATGGTGAAAAAAGAGAAAAGGCTGATGTATGGAAATGTTCTGACATAAAAGACAGAAGAACAGCATGAACCCCAAGCACACTTCAGTACTTCAGTCTTCACTGCCTCAACTCATAAGGACCTGATGCATTCAATCTCTTCAATGGTTTCATTTTGTTTGTCATCTATTCTGTGGAAGGCATGCTTTCAATTAAGTCTCCTAATTCAAATTATTTACAATTTGGTTCTTACAGTTTCTCCTATCAGTCAGCAGGCATAGATCATGCTGCAGTGACACAGAAGCTTCAGATGACTTTTAGTAGCTTATTCTTTTTTCTTCTCATCTCTTAACCGTCTCAAATAACACCAGTCACGGTGGCAAAAAGAAGAAAGTTTTGGGTGCTTTTCATTTTGTTTATAGCTCATGAGTCAGAAGTCGTCAGATGGACTGAACCCCAAGGGACCTAAAAGTGAAATTCTATCAAGTAACTAGAAGTTGAAGAGCTATAAATATTTGTAAAATATCTCGACTCACCCACCATTCCCACGTTTCAATGCTGCTGGAATTGAAACTAGGTAACTGACAGAAATCACTTGTGTTGTGGGTTGCAGATGCTCAGTTTTCAGAAGTTAGGTCAGTTTTGCTGAAAACGTTGGTGCATTGATGCTTTTGCACTTGGGACTAGACTTCACTGATATAAACAATGGGCTAATTTCAGCTGTGAGTGCATTGCTATTTGTTTAAAGGGAGCTAGCAAGATTAAAAGGGAAAATATATTGTTTAATTTCTTAGTTTTGATGCCAAAGTGCTTAACCTGCAAACAACACAATTGATATTAAGGCTGAAATTTTTATTAAAAAATACACAATAACCATTATCCAATGCATTCAGATTTGGGGGTTTCAGAAGGTGAGGGGCCAAGTTCTTCCCAAACCAACCTATATTAACTGTATCATGTGAGCAAAAATTAAAGCTATCCATTTAAAAGTTTTTTTAAGTTTCTTTACTTCAACAAAATTTATACTTTCTAATACAGATTTTGAAACTGTTAGTAGAGTCTGAAAGAATGAGTAGAGTCTGTAAGAATGTCAATGGCAAGAGAATACCTGCAAGGAATAGAAAACATCCAGGAATTTGGGTCATCCAGGAATTTGGTAATCCAGGATTAGTAAAGCAACATTTTATTATGCTAAGCAGTAAAAGATAAAACTGAGAAAAATGTTGAGTCAATTAAAACTCAGCCTTGATTTAAGCACCAAATCAAGGGCATGATCCTCACAACCCACTTGTTCAAACTTCTAGATGCAGTAAGATATTTCAGATAAAAGCTCATGGTAACTAGTCAATACCTTCAACTGAACAAAATAGTTCAGAGAAAAGAGATAGGAAATGTGTTTTTCCCAACTCTTCGTAGACTGAGAAACTCACAAGTAATTTGAAATAAATGCATCGACTTTAAAAAGCATAAAAAATATAAGGAATAAGTATGGGAAAAAGACAGTAGGCATGACTATTGGCAGTTAGAGGTAGGAATCCTACAGAGTTTTTAAAGAGTTGACTACCAATGAAACTGTGGACCTGGACTAAAAACTTTTATTGCTATTTAAAATTCAAAATGATAGTTGGATCCCCACTGGAGAAGAAGCTGGCTGAGAAGATGAAACATCATTTCAGATAAGTCTAAGTGGGATTGTGGGAAGAATACTAGAAAGATGGACAAAGACTCATGGAGAATATTGGGCAAGGGGACAACTCAAAGAGTGAATTATTCAAGAAGCAGGTCCCACTCCCAAAGAAGAAAAGGCGGTGACACTATTCACAAATGAGAGTAGAATTGCCACAGACCAGACTGGACTCTCATGTTCTTCTTTCTTCCAAATCAAAGGGTTTATTTTAGCTATCCTGTCTGTATCTCAATACTGTGCATTTGTAACCCACTTGTGTGCGAGTTAAGGACAGTTAGTTGCTTGACACTTGGTAATGAAATTAGCTAGAGGTCAAAATTAGCTAGAGGGTCCCCATGAGGAGACAGTCAGGGGACAGAATCCTGCACTGCTCATCTGAATGCCTATAGATTGGGTGTCTGAAGCAGTTCCTCACCAGTCAAAGCCCACACGTGACTGCTGTGGACAGGTCAGGATGGGCTGTGGACACCGACTGTCCTATGTGTGGCTAGCCCACTATTTTTCTCTTTCTTGTCCCCAAAGGGCCTGAAACAAGATGCCGAAGATGCAGTTTACTCACCATCCCTGTCTCCTATTTCCCAGTCTGGTGATTGGCAGAGGAGGAAATTGTCATCACAGAGGGACTCTTGGAGGTGCTTAGGATCATGTTATAGGGCTGTGACAGAAAGCTTAAGCACTGAGTGATACAGGGATAAATTAGATGCACAGCTTGGGTTGGAACATGTCAGCAGTTGAAGAGTTCCCAGGTCAGAGGCCAAGGAACCCTTGTTTTTCTTATTCCTGGATATGCGCCCCTCAGTGGCTCCACTCACCTACCTTGTTTCCCTTCTGGAAACCTGGGGACGGAGACAGGTGGTCACACACACAATCCTACACTAGAGGCACTAATTGTCACTCTGGGGAGGAACCCAGCAAGGAGGCTCCCATCACAGTGGATTGCCAGTGGTGTCTAGAGTCAGTTATTTTAACAAAAAGATTTTAGTTAAAGGTAAGAGACAAAGAGAAGGGAGTTCTGCTCCTGGCTTTCATTCCACCTTTCTTAAATTGGGCATGGGGAAGGGGGCATGTAGTAGTTTATTGGTGGTCCCTAAAAAGATATGTCCATCTTCTAATTACCAATAGCTGTAAATGTCAACTTATCTGGGGTGGGGGGTGGAGAGAAGTCTTTATAGATGTAACTAAGGACCACTGGGAGCTTGGACTGAGAGGAAAGGGGACAGGAATGAAAGAAGGCTATTGAACTTCTGAAATTCTACAGTCAGAAATGGGCTCATTGAGCTATTCAGGGCCAAAAAAGTGCTCACTGCCCTTCCATAAAAAGAAGGTGACTCAGGGAGGCGCGTTAGTTGGTGGCACAAAGTCCAGCAGAGTTGCCATGGCCCCAGACTGTGGAACCCTGAGCCACAAAGGATTTCAGGCTTTGAAACCTAATGGGAGTTGGGATTTAGAACTTACTTGGGACCTGTAACCTCTTCATGCCTTCTATTTCTTTCTTTTTGGGTGGGAGGGTGGGAATGTTGAGTGGGTGCCTGTCCCACCATTATATAGGTTATTTGTTTCCTAGTTTCATGGATCCTTCCATGGAGAGGAATTTAGCCCTAGGATGTAATATACCCAGAGTCTCATCCATACCTGATTTTAATGATTCAGGTGATGACAGTGAGGACTTTTTGAACTGATTATGTTTAGATGAGGCTTGAGACTTAGAGTTCATGTGTCATGCTTTAAAATTTGGGGAATATTGGAATGGGGTAAATACAGTTTGCACATGAATGGACATGAATTTGGGGAGACCAGAGGGAAGACCGTAATGGGTGGAATGGGGCCCCTCAAAAGGTGTATCTATTTCCAGATCACTGAACCTATAAGTGTATAACATATTATAAAATGAGAGTCTTTGTAGATGCAGGAGAGAGACAGAGGGTGATGTTACACATGGACACACACAGAGGAGGAGGTGATGTGGAGACAGAGCAAAGAGGGGTTAAAGATGGTAACTGAGGAGTTGAGTGATGCAGCCACAAGGAATGCCGGCAACCACCGGAAATCGAAGCGGCAGGAAATTGTCTCCCTAGATTCTTCAAAGTGAACTTGACCCTGACAATATATCTAAGCACAGCAATAATGATTTCAGACTTCTGGCCTCAAGAAATTTGGGAGAAAACATCTATTGCTTTAAGCAAGTGAGTTTTGTGGGAAACAGTCCAGAAAACAAATACAAAGCTCAAGGAGATTGACTTCAATATGGACTCTCTTCCAAGGAAGAACAGACACAGACAGAAAGTTAATATGCACTGTGAGCACACTCTGGTGGAGTAGCAGTTGGGTTTGCTGCTTCTGGTTGAGCACAGTTCACGTACATCCCAACGTTTTCTACCTGGAGCTTGGGGGGAATTGCCAAAATGAACAACTAAATAAAAATAAATAAAATGCTTCTTCCACCTCTCTTTTCTATCTGCTTGCCTGCCTGCTCACCTGCATTCCTGCTTGCAGCTTTCCTTTGGGAGGGGGGATGACAATGACTTTGCAATAGTCTCCACTGCAACATTTAGACTGGGGAAGAGTTTTTCTTAGCTATTCAAGGGCTAGAAGTGGAAGAGGTTGAGAGGAGCGAGGAGATGAGTACATGAGAAGATGTCACTGCAGCATAGCCCAGCTCTCTGGCAAACATGTGTGCTGGCTTTTAGGACGCCCACTTCAAGGTAGCAGAGCAGAGTTTCTGGGGCAGCAAACTGGCATCTGCTACTCCTGCCAAGAGCATGCGTCAGCCCCTGGTGGGGCACATCGGGGCCAAGTCTGCATGATGAGCCAGCTATCGGGTCTGTTCTTTCTCTCATTGTTCATTGCTCAGGTGGATGAGCATATTTTGCATCAGAAGAAACATTCTGGAGTTTGGCTAACCAAAGCTATAGAGATTAATAGCCCTTTTAGGCTGGGACCTAATTAATTGACTGAAATGATGAATGTGGCTGAGCGCTGCAGTTGCTAATGGCTGAACACACCTCAAGGTAATTGTCTTTGAGTGACGGACTTCTCAGCCAGGTTGCCCTTGATTTTGCCAGTTCACACAGATAGGAGGATCTATTCCACTAAAAGCCTCAGAATCTAAGAGGAGAGTCTGACTGGAATTCTGGGTGCCTAGCCCCAGGGGAGCAGGAGGAAATGGGAAATCAGCCTGGCTCCGGAGTAATGTGAAAAGATTCATCAGAGAATTAGGAGTCTCTCAGCCTCCCAAGTGGGTATCCTGAGAACGGGACGCAGTGACACCAGGCACCCTCTGCAGTGGAGAGCACTGTCCTAAAAATCGATTTGTAATTCACTTGATACCTTTGAATCTCAACTTTCTTGCCTGCAAAATGGTCAAATGAGAGCCTTTAAAGTTCTTCTGAGGAATCATGTACATGACACTGACACTGTCAGTAAAATGCAAACCAGTTCATCAGCGTGGAAAACGGTGCAGCGCTTCCTCAAAAAATTTAAAATAGTACTATCATATGATCCAGCAATTCCACATCTGGGGATTTATACAAAGGAAATAAAAATAGGGTTTCGAAGAGCTATCTGCACTCCTGTGTTCATTGCAACATTATTCCTAATAGTCAAGATATGGAAACAGACTAAAGGTCCACTGCTAGATAAAGAAGGTGATATGATATCTGTATAGCGAATGGAATATTATTTGGCCAGAAAAAAGGACTGAGGCACTATTCATGAACTTTGAGAGCATTATGCTAAGAGAAATGAGCCAGACAAATACCACATAGTATCACTTATGTGCAAAATCTGAAAAAAAAAAAAAAAGCCAAATTCATAAACACAGAGTAGAAAAGTGATTTCTGGGGCTGGGCGGTGGGAATGAAAGGCTGATTAAAGGGTATACATTTTCAGCTATAAGATGAATAAGGTCTGCAGATCTAAGGCAAAACATGGTGATGACTATCATTGATAACACAGTGTTATGAGATTAAAATTTGGTTTCAGGTAGTAGGATTTAAATATTCTCATCAAAAGGAAAAAAAAAGATATTTAACGTGATGAATACACTAATTACCTACATGGAGGAAATGCTTTCACCGATGCATATTTTATATCTCTTATCATTTTGTTTGTTAAATATCCCTCAATAAAACTGAAATTTTAAAAAATGTTTTAAAAAGAGGAGGAAGAAACATTTTTGTTTATTTTATTTACTTATTCATCCTCCATGTTCCCCTGGCTCTGGTATGCAAACCGGAGTCCTTGGAATGTATGTGGACTATGCACAGCTGAAGCAAGTGGACCCAACTACTATTCCTTCAAGGCAGACCAGTGCAAAACTATTTTAAAGTTCTTCCTGGTTCTAACATCTGGGCTGTACATTCAGGTAATTAACATAATCAGGACCCAGACTTTGGAGAAATGCACACCTCCAGTCCCTGACTACAACCTTCAGGTCAATGGGCATCAGGCAGACAGGAACCAGGTAGTCTCGCGTATGTGATGTAGAGTTCTCCGCTTTGCGGATATCTGTAGGGTGCATTCTGTAACTCACGAGTGCATATTTTTCTGCTACTTCCCAGAAGAACTTGGCTGCAGTGTGGATCATTCACCTATTGATTTTGAAAGCATCTATCTGCTCTGTCTGAGGGAGTGCAGAGCCATCGGTTTTAAGAGAAAGCTTGGGGATCTGTGCAGTTACACAGAATTATCATCAAGAAAGGCCTTATTCTTCTTAAAAGATAAGGTTCTCAAGTCTATTCTCCCCTCCCGAGAGAGTATGAGGAAATTCTCAAATGAAGATTGGTATAACATCAACAAGAAAACATGCAATCCCATTGAGATTGATAGACAATGGAAACTTGCATTCAAATTACAAAACTCTAGACAAGTGAACCTCTGCCATCTGAGGGGGAGATCTTAAAACTGCTAGTGGAAGTGAAAGTGTTCTCGCTTTGAATCCTTGCTCTTCCACATACCAGGAGTGACAGAGAACAAATGCATTTTCTCCAACTCGGCTTCTGTATTGATGATAAGGGGATAACAATGAGTCTCTCACAGTCTTGTCAGGATTCAAAGGAGGTCATCAGTATCATAGATTCTCCGTGGTACCAGGATGATCTAAATGCTCAGTAACAGTAGCTGATTTTGCCAGATTGAAGACCTCATACGTAATGAGCATAAATGGAAAGGAAATTGAAATAAGTGTTTCAAGTAGACTGGTTAAAAGCAGTAGAGATGGTTAGAGAAAATGAAAATGGTGTGGAGAATCCTCCCCACCCCTTTTTTCAGTCACCTTGTTTTACAGTTAATGTGTTATTTGTTCTGATAATAGTAGTCTCCCCACCATCTTCAGTTTCCATTTCCATAGTCTCAGTTACGCGAGGTCAACCATCCTCCAAAAACATTATGTGCAATAAGATATTTAGAGAGAGAACACATTCACATAACTTGCATTACAGTATATTGCTATAATTGTTCAATTTGATCATTAGGTGTTGTTGTTTGCCTCTTACCGTGCCTAATGTCTAAATGAAGCTTTATCATGGGTATGTATGTGTAGAGAAAATAGTCTATATGGAATCCAAAGTTACCTGTGGTTTCGGGCATCTCTTGGGAGGCTTGAGTGTATCCCCATGGCCAAGGGGAAACTACTGCATGCAATTAGGTCCCAAGGATCAGAAAGGATAATTCCAATGACTCTACTAGGAAAATGGTCACCTCTTCCACTGACAGGAGGGAAGCAGAAGGAGAAGAAGTGGATTTGCAGGAGTGAAGATGGTAAGAAATTGAGAATGTTCTTGCCCGATGGCCACAGAACACAAGAGGTCCCAACTGAAGTTTGGTGGGTGGAAGATGTGTAATGGCTGGATGCCTGAGAAGACTCAGAAGTGTTCAAAAAGTTGTTGGGAGAATAACTCATCACAACAACAAAATATGAGTTTGCTATTTGTTCACCTGGGATGCATAAAAGAATTGCCAAGTGAGATTAAGAGATAAGTGGAAGCCGAAAACGTAATTGGTAGGGCAGAAATCCATAAAGCTACAAACTTAACTTCAGCAAAAAATGAAAGAAAGTCTCTGAGGCCTGTTTAGGAATATGACATCTGGGTAAGATGGGCGCCCAGCGAGTGGGGTGCTACTGAGGGACTGGAATAACACTAGAGTGACAACACCACTAATATTGCAATGTGCTCACCCTATACCAGAGAGCAGTTTAGCGCTATAGGGTGTGGGACATGCAAGTCTAGACATTCATAAAATGGCAATAACTGTGTCAATAGAAGGATGTATTTTGCCCACTATTATTACCATCCTAATGCAAAAAAAACCCACATGTATTAAAAGCTTATATAGGGGATTTCTCTTACAGAATTATTCGCATGGTTTAAAAGTGATGTTTTTGACCCACCCTGGTGATTCAGATGACTGAGATGCTGGTGTGCAGACCACATAGAGTCCAAGGACTTGGGTTAGAGACATGATGCTGGGGTGAAAAACCAAAATGAAGGACTAGGTATAGACCAACCTTTCTTTCTTCCTTTCTTCCTTCCTTCCTTCCTTCCTTCTTTCCTTCCTTCTTCCCTCCCTCCATCCCTCCTTCTTCCTTCCTTCTTTCCTTTCTCTCTCTATTAAAAAAAATGGTGTTTTCCACATTTCTGCCTCAAAATCACTCTTAACACAACCTTTCCCATCTCTGTGAATGGTGTCCTATTTACCTCTTTGCTCAGCCCCGAACAGGTGATCCAAATTCCTCTTTCTCTCTCCCCTTTCATCTCTGGGTTTAACTCAGTGGCCAGTCCTGCTACCTCCACACTTGACATTTTATGGATCCAATTGCTTCTCATACTCTCCTAGTCCAGGGGTGGACAAACGTTTTCTGTAAAGGTCCAGATGTGCTCCCTGGACCAACATAATCTGTCCACCTCTGTCCTCAACAAGCCTTTGACATTTTTATTCTAGATTATTTGCGTACCCTCTCCAAGGGGTCTTTCATCCTAGTTTTCTTATCCTACAGCCCATTTTCCTCGTAGCAGCGAGGGTGGAACAAAAATCAGATCATCTTGCTTAACAGTCTAGAATGGCTACCACAAAGCAAGTTCCTGGCCTGTGAAGCCCCGGAGACCTGACCCTGCTTTCCACACCCACCTCCCCACTTCTATTCAGCACACCCTGCTAGCACTGTGCACATTTCTGTTCTTTGTTTTGACCTGAGCCTTCTCCTGATTCAAGTCTAGCTCTTGCAGTGCAATCTCCTTGCAATGGCCTTTTCAGGGCCAACTCCTCCCCACTCCAGAAAAGTGTCTTGTGATCCACCTGGCGGAAATACTCCTTTACACTCTCCCTTCCCCATTACACTGTGACTCATTTGGTTCATTTCTTCACAGCGCAAGTGACATGAAATAGTGTCACTTAATGATTTATATATCAAAGTCTCTTCCAAGTCTGCCACCTCCATGAAGAGAAAAGAGTTTGTCTCATTTGTTGGTATATTTGTAATCCCTATAATAGTCCAAAAAACCAAAAAGTTGAATGAAAGGAAGAATGAATGAATAATCAACATTAAACCACTGGAGGACAAAGTACAATGACAAAGTTCTCTCATCTTTCTTCCAAGTTCTTGCTGCCACGACGACAAATATTCGAAGACCTTTTTAAGGGTTTGTTGATTTACATTGGCCATTGTGAAACTTTAATTAGGGGAAAGATTCCATATTAATCATTTAGCTAATTAATATCTCCCCAGTATCATTATGATCAAATCTCAACTCAGGGAGTGACTCTAACAAAGACAAGGTCAAGTCCTGGGGCAAAGAGAAGTGGGGAGATTTTTTTGATCCTCTGAACCTTGAAAGGTTATTCAAAATCATCAAAGAGCATGGAGACAGGACGGTAGTGTCTGGAGTCCAAAGACCCGCAGCTAAGCTCTGGTGGTGCACCACCATTGCTTGTGGGACCACTGAGAAGTACTGACCTCTCTCGCACTGCGTTTCATTATGTACAAACTAAGATATAGGTCAGACAATTCCAACAACTTCTGTAGGGATTAAGTCAATGCTACATGTAAAGAGCAAAAAGGCTGTTGAATCTCAGTTATTGTTTAAAAGACATTGTCTTTATCCAAATGTCCTGTGTGGTGTAGATCCCATACAAGATTTGACATGTCTTCTGAACAGACTAAGATCTGTGTAGATTTTAATGTGTTGCTAATCTGGGGACACATTTGCACAGTAACAGCTGACAGGGGTATCACACAAGAGAATAAATGTCAATAATGGGAATTTCAGGTCCCATCAGGAGGAGGGTTTTAGGAGCACAGAATTTGGGGGTGTCCTGGCTCTAAATTCTTCTGCCATTTACTAGCTGAAGGACCTTGGAAGAAGTACTGTCCTCAGAATTTTAAGTAGCTAACTTGTACAGGGAAGAGAATAATTGCCACTCCAGGAGTTTGTTGAAAAGATAAAATGAGAAAATATGTGGAAACACCTGGCCCCATCCCCGGCTCATGGGAGGAACAGAAAAGTTGTGTTCTCTGTACCATAATTTATAATGGGCAGCATAGCAATGGCCTTTTCTATTCCACAGAAAGGAGAGCCCAAAAGAGAGAGAGTCCTTCAATAGCCGTGAGTTCAAGTGAAACACCAGAGGAATTGGAGGACACAATCAGAGCTCGGAGTTGGTGCTTGAGATGGGAACATCCAACATCTGGCTTCCAGCTGGGGATTCCAAGCGTGTATGTGGGATAGAGAGGAAATGACTCTATTTCTCAGCTCTCTCTAAAGTTATAGTTTTCTCCCTGAAGCAGAACAAGTTGGGAGAATTGCTGCCCAATGTCCTTTGCTAGCTTATCCCCCTCTCTGGAGCCAGGGAGAAGGATTTCAAAGCCCAGCCATGAACTATACCCAAATATTCAGGGCAGGAAAGTGACAAGGAAGCATAGACACTGCATGACTAATTTATATGTTGTACCAGGCCTGGTGTTCCAAATTTGCTCAAAGATTTGCCTTAATTCATGGGAGGCTGATGATGAGTGGTGAATTATTTCTAGTTGAGATAATTCTTTCTCTTTGTTCTTCTGTGTTCTTTCTTCCAGAAGAAGCCTAATTGCTCCTTCTGATTAATTTCTAACTATATATATGCTTAGTAGAAATAAAATCAGTCAGGTGTGCCATACAAGGAGACAAAATGAGCTACCTCCTGAAATAGCCTTTTTGTTTTTCTGTTGTTTTTTTCTTACTTTTTAAGAGTATGTCTACCTAAGCAAATCTCTTCTGAGTTCCTGACAGGGAAGAAAAAGCTATGGAATTAGAACTGGCCCCAAAGGTCCATTGAGCATTGTCATTTCACGTAATGGATCCATGGGACCTCTCTCATGACATTAAGAGTGGCCTTCTTTCTCAAGGATACATGGAGCATGGTGAAGTAGCCATGTTGGTCCTGGGCTTGGGTTGAAGAATGTCTGGTATGAGTCAATCTGCTTAAAGGCTTTGTACCTTGGATTCTCACACCAGAGACACATTCCAGGTGGTTCCATGAGCAAAGTTGCTCCTAGAAGGACATTTGGGTACTTTAGTCCAGCAGCCTCAGATGAATTCTTATAGCCCATATCTCCCTCAAACACTTCCATCAGGTGAACACCTCTGGTTTAATTTCTGTAAAGCTAAGGAAGACATTTGTTGAATGAATGGCCTCAGTAGATCCGTCAGATCTACTAAGAAAGGGGGACCTCACAGATAGGTTCTGAAGTATCTCATGTTTTAACTAACTTGACGAGGTACTGAGAAAATAATCACCAAGGAGAAATGTTCTTTATTTCATCAGACACAATCTCCATTTTCATGCTAAGTAATAACCTCGAATTGGAGGGTACATGTGTATGTTTTGGTTGTGTCTATAGATGGAACAGGTACCCTACACAAACATCTAGGCTAGCAGCTTAGTGTCAAAATCTGGTCCACTCTTCTATTAGAATCAGAATTGGCTGACACATTCTATTATCTTAAAGGCCTCTTATTCATGCTACACAGATTCTTAAATCTTAACTTCTCTAGGTCTTTAAAACACTGCTTCAATAGTCAATGGTGGCTATACACAGGCAAGAAGGAACAATGATGAAAATCATCTTAATGCATTTTTCTACTTATGCAGTTGGATTAGGTATTGACTCATGCTCAGGATAAAACTTAATGCAAAATTCAGTTTCCCTTGTACCCCATTCTCCCAGTTATGCATTTTCCTTATGAGCAACTCAATATTACCAGTTTCTTCTATTTGCACATTCTTCCAGAGAAAGCTTGTGCATAAAATAAAAGCATGCTTTCAAAATACAAATAATATTATATAGTGCATATACTTTTTCACTTACTTATATATCTCGAAGATAACTTTCTGTCAACAGATGTACTTCATATTTTCAATGGATACTTTGTTGTGAGGTGTGTCTGCTGTGTGGATGTACCATAATTTATTTTGCAAGCCCAGCATCGATGAACATTTGTTTCTAATATTTTTGCTATCACAAAATATTTTGCCCCTTCTTCACTGGAGTGGCTGTAACTTTGAGCAAGAATGAATGTGATTAGAATATCTGCTCGCAAGTCATAGGTGACTTCCTGTCTCCACAGTGTGTGCCAAAGAGAGCATTCAGAAAACAAAAAGTTTTTAACATATCATCATCATCAAGTAGTGTGGAGAAACTTTGGGAGGGATGGGTAAACTGGGTAGAAAAGGTCAATTGTTTGGTGGTGGGTGAAAATTAGACTTTTGGTGGCAAACATAATGTAATATGTACAGGTGTTTTTAATGTTGTACATGTGAAACCTATATAATGTAACAAATCAGTGTTACTTCAAAGAAAATTGAAAAAAAAGAAAGAAAATGGTTGCTGTATAAGCCACTATGTTTGAGGTTATTTGCTCAGTAGCAATAGGTAAAGGATACAATGGCTAAGGATTTTTCTCTTTTCCCCATTATCCTTAAATAGTAAAGAAAAATCAATGCATTTGATTTTCAAATGCATTGGAATGAAATGCACAAGTACAAGGAATGAAGTGAGAAAAGTTCTCTAACCCAGAGCCTAGAAGACATCTCCCCACACCCCTCTTTTAAAAAAATTTAGGAGATTATGCCTTCTTCTTGGATCAATGTGCCCCACTGTTTGCTTCTTGTAATAGTCATAGCATTTGGTTCTCTCCTCTCCTAATTTTCTTTGTCTTAGCAAATTGAGCCAGTCAGGCATTTCTTTGCTAAATCATTGCTCTGGTTACAACCAGAGAAAAATACAAACAATATAGTCAGGTTTCCAAAGTATAAATTGCTTTAAAAAGCAGTAAAATAATTGCTGACTTGCTATATTCCAGAAATCCAACAATTAGAATCCCATTCCAAGAATTCTGCTCAACTTTGCTGTTTTTTATTGCAGCCCAGGTGATCAAGCGGATTCATTTTGTTTCCCTTCAACCAGAGCAAAGATCTCTCTGGATAACTTTTCCTTTACAAGGTCTATTCAAACCACCTTAAGATAAAACTCGTCATGGAGCTACAGTTCTCTGCTTAGATACTTCCATTCAGCTTCTGTCTCAGTTCCAAGAAACACACCCAACGACTAACAATGAATATCAACATTCTCCAGTGACGACATGATGAGAATTTTGCTGGAACGGTTTGTCTTCTCTGCTCAACTTCACGTCCTTCTCTGAAGACAAGGGAAATCCTTTGCCCGCTTCCAACAACAAAAAGCTATTCATGCAAATATCTACCTGGACTTTTCACAATACAAGGATAACAACCATCTATTGGGCATTTGTGTGTCAGACCCTGTCCAATGCACTTTCCTGTGGTGACCCAACTTGTAAATGCTGGAACTGGGATGAGAATTTAGACATATTGACTCTAAAAACCATGTTCAAAATCACATTTTTCACCTTTTATTTGTGAATAATAAGCATATGAGATTATGTATATAAAGGTCCTCGCACAATGAATAGCCTATAAATATGTCTACTCTCTTCTGTTCACCATAATTATGCAGCAATTATATGGGAACCAAATGTGAGATGACAAACAACCAGTCCCAAACAATACATGAGAACTAAAATAAGGTGGTCACGGGCTCATGAAGGGACCACAGGTGCTAATTGTCTCCATCCTTAAGCCAAGAATATATTTAGTTCACTTTGATGCTAGAGATGAATGAGGGGATGCAATAAAGGAAACAGGTATTCTTAATTATTTGTTGAGCATTCCTTGCCCTAAATGGGTAGATTATGTAGCTTATCATCCAGGTTAGAATTAACCGTATTATCAGTCATTATCCTGATTATCAGTAATTTTATTAAGCATTTATTATGTCCATATATTATTTGAGAAAAGGACTGAGTGGTGAGTCATATTGGAAATGAAAGATGTTGGTGATACATTTGAGAATTTGGGGTAAAAGGAAGGAGAGAAATAGAAAGTCACTAGACAAACTTAGATAGAAGGTTTGAATGAAAGTTTACAAACATAGGGGAAACTTACGTATATCTGTGGAGTGAGGTAAAAGGTCCTGAAAAAGATCCTATTTCTAACTGAAGGAATCAGATTAGCAGGAAGGATTGCTCCATTCACTTAACTTTTACAGGAACCCTATGAAACTAGTCTTATCTCTGTTTTGCATGGGGGGGAATTAAAACTGTAAAGTCAAGTATCTTGGTCAAGGTCACAGGACCGGCAGGCAGTAAGAACAGAATCAGAACTCAAATGTATCTGACTCCAAATCCTTGGCTTTTTATATGTTCCTCCCTTGATGTTTGTTACAAATATATTGAGATCACTTATGGATTCACACATTGGGGAGGCCCCAAGGATACCACACTGAGCAAGCAGGCAGAGACTAGCCCTCAGGGATTCTCCAGTGAAAGAGGAAAGAGACTTCTGTGTGCTAAATGATGCACAAGAGATGCCTGCAGTGTTGTGGGAACTTGGAGTGGGAACGTCTAGATTGGAGAGTCAGTGAAAGCTGCACTGTGAACAAACACTGAATTTGAAGTTTGAAGAATCAGTAACTGACAGACAAACAAAAGAGAATAAATTCTGGGATACTAGAGCAACCTCAAGGTTAGTCATTCTTATTTATAAAACTTTTATGTTAAATTAATTCCAGAAATCATCTCCCCTCACAAACCTTTGCACTGACCAGATCTGTCTTTGGCTCCCGTGACTTTGCCCATCATCTTCCCTAACGAGGTTGAGGTTGCTTCTGTAGGACCTCTGGCCACGTGCCTGCCACAGTCAACGCTAGGGCTTCCATGCATGCACAGGAAGCTTTGCCATACTTTCCAGGAGCTGGGAAGTAGAAGGGAGTGCCTGGATAGCCTTCTTGGGTAGACCATCTCACATAACCATTTTTTTTCCAATTCTTTCCTTGTTCAGTTGACCTAGCAAAAATCAAACAAGAAATGAAACACCAATAACTTCCTTTCATGCTCACACTACAAATCTCTTCAGTTCCTGGACAGCCTTCTTCACTGACCTTGGCTTCAGGAAGGGAAACACCTCCCATGAAGAGAGAGCCCACTCCATGCATTCTGCATCCCAAGGCCCTTCTGCACTTTTAATCCTCTGGACCTCTTACATTGGGAAAGGGAGAACAGCTGGTAGGAGAGATGGGATGTGAACTTTATCTCTCTAATAAGTCCATTGAGGAAAGGATCTAGAGATGCTTGACATTAGAATGTAGGGCACTTAAAGTCTTTTATCATTACCTCTGGGTTTAATCCCACTTCAGGAATATACAAGAGTTTACTCAATGTCTGGTCACATACACTGGAGAGGAAGAACAGACAAGGCATACGACCTTGAGTGGACCAGGTAAGCAGTGTTTATGTCCATTTCTATTTTTCTTTCCTATGCCCATCCTTTCTTCATTTTCCCTTAAATCAAAGATAAATCAATCCCCAATTTTCCAAAGCTAATCCTCCCTGTCAACCTGACTCCTTCAGTTAGAAAATGAATCTCCTTTCTCAGGACCCTTTATCGCACTCTACAGATATGCTTAAGTAACCCCTATATTAGTAAACTTTCATTCAAACCTTCCAGCTAAATTAGTCTAGTTACCTTCCTATCTCTGCTGCCTTTTACCCCAAATTCTCAAGTGTCTCAGCAACATCCTTCATTTCCAATTCTACTCACCACTTAATCCTTTTCAATTTCAGTTCATATTCCACCACTTTCTTGCAACTCTTTCCTTAATGGTTCAGTGGCCTAACTACCCATTCATTATTTCCCTCAGTCTGTTGGAAAATGCTGAGAAAAACAGATATAAAATAAAGGCTAGATTGGTCAAAGATGGAATTGAGACTGAGGATATGTAAACAAATATCTTTTAGCTAAATGGATATGGGAATGAGAGCAAAATCAGGTCAGGAAGAAACAAGGAAGGGTTCTGGGGAGACCAGCTGGTGGCAGAACTACACACACAGTAAGGTAGGCAAGCAGGTCAAATTGGCTTGCATCCCTGTAAGTCCTCATTTCTATGGTTCTTGTAACTGTCTATGGAGAATATTTGTAGAAGTCAGAATAGGTTGAGATGAGAGCCCACTGCTCTGATGATGAGTCATCATTTCCCATGTCTACACATCTCAAATTAAACTGCAGACAGGCATTCAGAGACACTGCAGGTTTGGTTTCAGACCACACAATAAAATGAGTCACACAAATTTTTTGGTTTCCTTTACCTACAAAAGTTATGTTTACACTATGCTTTCATCTATGAAGTGTGCAGTAGCATTGTGTCTTTTAAAAATATACATTCCTTGATTCAATGTGACCCAGAGACATGGAGGGAACACAAGCTATTGGGAAAAGGGTGTCAATGGACCTGCTCAATGCAGGGTTACCACAAACCTTCAATTTGTGAGGGAAAAAAGATTCCATAGGTGCAGTGTGAAATCAAGAAAAGAGCAATAAAATGAGGTTTGCCTGTATTCTGGAATTTTCTCTTTATAGCCAGTGAACTCTTTGACCAGTATTCCCAAACTGTGTCCTTGAGAAGTTCCTACACAATCAACACCTCGAGGGCTGCTGAAATCCCTTAGTGTCTGCACTCAACATTCTCCAAGCAATCTGTTGCATGAATAAATGAATGAATGTCACATGCATACATGTAAAGCTACTAGCATGTCTTTAATAAAGACTGGGAAAATTGGGTTAAATAAAACTCCTTTGCTGATGGATTACCTAGAATCTATACTGTGGCATTAAGATACACCACTTAAAAAGAATACAGTGGTTTTACATTATTCCCACTTGAAGTCAGTGTTTTGGGCGTGTTGAAAATTGTATAATGCTGTTGCAGAACTAAAGTATGTCCTTGCACATAGAAGGCCTTGAAATATCATGTGTTAAAACCAGATAGACCCTATAGGACATATCGTGGAGATTAGGAATGACTCAAAAGAAAAGAGTTTAAAAATAGACTGAATTATGGAAAAATAAATCACTGCTTGACCAGACTATATTTGGGCGATGGGAACAAATCCTGCCCAGATGGAGGTCAAAGAAATACCATTAAATCATTATGTGGTCAAATGTGAATGTAATAGAACATTACATTTGTCTTCACCAAAAGTTAGAGATGGAGCAATTGATTTATTTAAAATATTGACTAGAAAGGCCAAAATGTAGTTGTTCCTGAGAACTTTCTGTTGAAAATCTTTTTCATCACAATTATTGGTGCCTTTGACTAGTTTTCTGTCACATTACATTAGTCATAGGATTGAAGGCATTGAAGGAAGCCTTCAAGGGTCACTGAAGTCTCATTTACTCAAAAGATATTTAATTTATTCACATACGTATTTTGAACATTTATTGCAGACAAGTTAATATACCTGGTCTTCTGGGAAAGCAGGATGAATTAGATGTGTACTATTAACTCCCTCAAGAGTTTTATAAACCAGAAAGGCAAAAAGCATATACAGATTGACTACACTTCAAAGTAGACTTCCTTATGTTCCATAACTAATGTGCTGATAAAATGTTTTTGGAACCTTAAGTGAGAGAGATGTCATTATTGCTTAAATTTTAATTTATGTGTCTGACTCCCTTTGAAAGATGGCTTTTATTTGTCTATATAGCTAGAAGGACAAACATGTAATAGTCATTCAACAAATATTTATTAAAGGAGTGAATTGAATGAATGGATGAAACAAAAGATTCCCGCATGTTTGCTTTTCAAAGAAAAGTTACTATAAAATCATCTTTTATTTGTGTATTTCACACTAAATAAATGTGAGTTTTCTTGAAGTAAAGGGCCATGGCATGTCTTATTTTATAATCTTCAGAGAAACTGTTTAGTAATTAATGCCTAATAAGTATTTTCTGAATAAAACGTGTTCAGTAAGTAGGGAGGATGCATAGCAAATAAGCAACTCTAATGCATCTACTAAAGCCCATGGAAGCCAATGCAAAAAAAAAGAAAGGATGTATTTTAATGGCATGTAAATTTAACTCAGTATCTCAGTAAAAATCCTTGTTTTATTTTAAAGGAAAGACACAGGCAGGAATGAAGGCAAGCAGGCAGACAGGCAGGAAGGAATACTTTATTTTATTTTATTTACTTGCTCACAATGGTAACATGTTCCCCTGAATCCGGGACTTGAACCCAGAGATATGTGGCTTGCTTTTTCGGAGACAATTGACCTAACTACTCCTCCACTAGGGCATGCCAACATTAAGATTTAAGCAATAAGAAAGTTAATTAAGCCACAGGCAAGAGCTCTAGAGCTACAGTGATAGTGGATTGAATAACTCAACAATAGCATTTAGGATCCAAGTTCTCTCCCAGTGGTCTGCAATTTTGTGGGGTTTATTTTGCCTTCTGGGTAGTTCTTCTCATGGTTACACAATTTTACAGTAGCAACATGTGACATTATCCAGATAATATCCAGAAGAAGATAACCTCTCCTCTCTGATCTTTTAAGAAGCAAGTTGACTTTTCCTTGTAGCAACCAGCAAATTTTAACTCAATGACCAGATGTGTCATTTGTCTGTATCTGAACCAAAGACTCATAAGAGGCTAGAACCACACTGATTGACTCAGAAAATCAATATGAACCCCTCATCTTCCAACCTGTACTGGCTCCTGGGACCAGCCTTCCCTTGACACATGGTTCTACAGAGGAGGTTTTATATACCAACAAAACTGAATCTGTTAGAATGTAAGAATGGGATGAAAGAATGACCATTCGACAACCAACAGTAATGGTACATGGAGTAGAATTTTTATGAATTAAAATTTTTAATATACATTTATGATGAAGCTAGAATTTCAGGTACAAAGACAAAGTCTCAAGAGAACTTGAACTCAAGCAAAGTGAATAGCTGGCATTCCCCCTTCTGCCCCCTCACCTATGACCCACTCTTCCTTCATGGACCTCATTATCTCTCCAGATGTTCTGCCCTTAAACTGACTCCCAGTTGTCCATGACCTTCACTCCTAAAAGCAGGTCCTCCTACTCCTTATAGCCACTAATTCTTCTCTGATTAGAAATTACCTAGACACCCACTTAAATTTCAGTGTCCTATCTTTAGCTATCTAATAGCTTGCTTTGTTTTTCTCAGCTCCTTTTACATGGTTTTCAGGAATCCTGAACATATTATGTGACCAAAGCTATGTGCTTTTTTGCAAATTCTTAAAGATAGCTTCAATTGAGAAATAAACCTCATCTCTGAAATGATGTATATGAGCCTGAGGCACGTAAAAGGGAAAAAAAATAGGAGAAAGGAAGATTCCCTAGGGTAGCTTTAGTATGTAAACATCTCTTCCATTATTTTCTTTCTCTCTTTGGTTTTCTGTGTAGTTTTATATGAAGAGCAAGTGAAGTAGTGATGACATTTTATGACTGCTGGAAAGCTGTGGAGAGAGGGTTAGGGACAGAGGGGCTGTAGACAGCAAAAATCTCTATTTTAATTCTGCAGTGAAAGGTGTTGAATGGTTCAGCTCCCCCTACAGGATGCCGTGTAACAGAGCAACACGTTTGAAAAGTGCCATCTTGTTCAACCCCTACCCCTTCAGTCTCACCCTGTCCTGGGCTGTCAGGTAAGCGCACACAGTCAAGGGCACCACCTCTAGCTTTCCTGTGCCTTAACTTTTGCAAACAGACACAAATATCTGGGAGTAAAACATTTTCACCATGAAAGAAATGACCTCCTAACATTCCCTAGTGGGAAGTCGACCTGAAAAACTTCCAGTGTCTCCTTCCAATGCTAAGATACAACTGAACTTCCTGCCATATTACAGGTCATGTAATATACTCTGGCCTTAGCTTCTAAATGACAAATGACCTATAAAAACTTTAGCGCCTCTGTCACTAAAGGAAAGCAGTTGTCACTTCTGAATCTGAGACATAGATTAGAGGGCATATGTGTCACTCTGGAAACCCTCAGACAGCCTAGGACTAGTGATTCTCAATTGTTTATTCTAAGAAAAATTCCCAGAAAGTGAGTGTGTGTGTGTGTGCGTGTGTGTGTGTGTGTGTGTGTGTATAAAGAATGTACTTTATTTTATGTTGGTGCACTTAGAGAAAACACAGGTAACACAGAGCTGAATTTCTTATTCCAAAAACATTTTTCATCACATCAAACTGTTCATTACTGAGCAGCTGACAGAATGACACTTGAGTGCCATCTAGCTCTTGATACCAGAGCTTGACATCCTACTCCCAGCCCTGCTGAGGGTATGAGTCACTATCCAGCAAAATTCAACTGATTGCCATTATGTGATGACAGATGCAAGTAAAATCCCCAATGGAGGTTTATATTCAATAATAGCATATCTAAATGACATTGTCTACGTTCACATTCTAAGCCAGTTTTCCACTGAAAATATCAAGACAGAACTCCTTGATTGGACATAGGTTGAATGGTACTCTGGGTTCTTTATGTGAGCCAAGCTTTCAAAGACTTTGCATTGATTATCTACTATCTTCTTTGGAAGATTTTCAGCAGACAGTGTTACAGAGTATAGATCAAAAGGGATTTTGCAAATTCTCAAATCATTTACAAAATAAGTTGAATGAGGACAAGTGATAAGATTTCATTTTAATTCACTTGCATCAAATAACAGTCGTGCATATTAATGTTTGTGGAAAGAACTGGGGAGGGCTGGCGCATCGAATAAAATTGAATGGCTCTTAAACCTGTAGAAGATGTAAGATTCTTGCTGTAAGCATGATCTAGAAAAAAATCTAAGAGCCATATTTTAAGATGCTTCTGGAAACTAAATTCATTACCCATTCCTACTACTGGATAGTGGGGGAGGAGACACTAAATATCAAAGGGACAAGAACACAGAATTGGATTTCTCTGCTTCAGTAAATAGTGTTGTGGTGCAAAGGAGCCTTTGATTTTATAGACTTGCATTTCATATTCAAACATGCACTTTTAGATTTTGGGGGGAAGTGAAGTACTCTGAGTCTTCCATGTTATTACAAAAAGCAATGAAGAAAATTCTCAAATCTCAAAAATTATATTATTTTAGATAAGTAGTCTTTATTATACTATGTAAATACTATTGAAACATCAAAGGTGGATTTAATTGCATCCCAGCATCTTTATGGGTGTCACTAGATGGTACACATTTGGATCCCCAGTAATCTGGTTATGATTTGAGTCTGTGATTTAAGAGGAGAAAAAGGTTCCCTATCACGTTACCTCTCCCCTGCGTCACTGGGCTTCTGAAAATAGGAACAGTGCCATCTTTATCAGAAATAGATGTCTGAAATAGCTATTAAACTGTGTCAAAGTTGTAAGTATGAAGTAAATCAACTTGAAATAGAGCTGAGGCAGAAAAGAGTGAGGAAGAGTGATTGTCTTCAGTGATGGAGGCAGACTTCATGGGTGGGATTTCTTCTGACTTTAAGGGGAAACTGATAGGAACATAAGCAAAAGTCCTACTGCGGCAAGAAGTTTCCCCACATAGTCTTTCCCTTCACCTGCTGTGTCAAGAGAAACACATCTCCTTCCTCAGAACCTTACTTCATGTGTCAAATAAGAATTCTGTTTACTGCCTCACAAGGAGTATTGTAGAAACAAAAGAGGTCACGTGTGAAGGGCTCTTGCAAACCATAAAGGCAAGTGTTACAGCAAATGTTCCTCATCTCACTGATGAGATGAGCCTCCTGCAGTGGCTCAAGCAAAAATCTGGGATCTTCTCTAAGTCATCTCTCTCCCCATCACCCACCACCTACATGCCTCAGCAAGTATAGTCACCCTGAATCCTAAATATGTCCACCCATACTTTGACCACCCCCCATGCCAGGCACCAATAAATCTTATCCCACATACCAAGATCCTCCCAACCCAACTCCCATTTACATATTGAACACACGAAGAAAACATTCTCCAAACAATCGGCATGGTATTTTAAAAAAACTAAGTTAAGAGACAGATAAATACTAAATATCTCTTTCTGGAAGTATTCAACAACTTTGTGAAATATTCTTGACAAAAAGGCTAAACCTAAAAGATGATCAGTGCTTCTCCATTTCCATCCAGTTTCTGCTAGCTCTCACTTACTGGACTCTAAACCTCCCTGAACTCACCCAAGGTCACAAAGATTCTTTTCTAAAAGTTTTACAGTTCCAGTTTTTATATTTATGTCTGTGGTCATCCATATCAAGTTTATTTTTTTATATCTGGTGATAGTTGAGATTTGAGTTTTTTTGCATATCACTATCAATTGTTTTCATACCACTTACTATAAAAATTGTCATTTCCCCATTGAGTTGTTTTGCTGCCTTTATCAAAAGTAATTGATCATACATATATGGGCCTTTTCCTGAACTCAGTTCTGTTCTCATTGATTTGTGTTTTCATATATGTGCTGATACCACACTATCTTGCTTAATGCAACTTTAGAGTAAATCTTGAAATTTGGTAATGTCTACGTCTTAAAATTAACCTTTTTCTAAAATTACCTTAGCTATTATAGGTTCTGTGAATTTTGTTGAGATTTGTCTGCTCATTTGTTTTGTTTCTTTATATTCTACCTCTCAGTTCAACATGGATGTCAACCTGAAGGTCATTCTCTACAAAAAGAAAAATGAGGAGAAACATTCCATGACATCAACCTCAGAGAACTGTGGGGAAGTGACATCTCTAGCAAAGGAAACTAAAGTAAAACTAAAATATTGGTGCAACATCAAACTAAAATGTTTCTGGACCACAAAAGATAAATTATTGATGACAAGATCCTAAGTGACAAAGGTGTGTTTAGCCCTCTTGAGCACTAATCATCCAGACTAAAGTATAATCTTCCTTAAATTAGATTGACAAACACTCTGTTGGCAGACCATTTCCTTAAGCTTGAATAGGTCAGCAATGAGAACGAGGTTTTTAGGACAATAAGAACCATTTGAATCTTCTTCAAGCCATTTGTTTCTCAATGTAAAGATAAAATCTTAAAAAGGTTTGAAGATTCCTCCAGCTCCCATGCATTTACTAATAGGAAAACCCAAAACCAAGAAAATCACCACCCTCCCAGATGATTCTTTATCCAGTGGTCAGAGTACATGTTTTCATCAAGACAGTTGAGGTACAGCAGGTGCTGCTGATATTTCCAGCAGTGTCTTGCTTTTTTCCAAATGTACTTAATAGGCAGGGAATTGGAAGAGAAGTGGATCTAAACAGAACTTCCTCTCAGCAGATGTTCAGCAAATCCTTTCCAGTGTGAGGGATTCTAGTATTAAGTTTATAATTTGGTTTAATTGCTTTTCAGGGACTTGGGTTTAATTGCATTTTCTGTGATGCCAAATGAAGGAACGCTGTCATAGATACAGTTGTGTTTTGGGTCAATGGTTTCCTAATTTAGTCTGTTTTATTTTAGAAAAAAAATTAAAAGGCCTATGCAATCTACCTCCCTGTATACCCTGCTCCAAGTTTTGAGATATCATAAACCTCTGAGGTTGCCTTAGAAACTTGGCTAAAATTGTTTGAGTTTCCACTGGAACATCTGTGAAGATGGTGTCTGGAGAATTCAATCTTTCTTTCCTACATGTAATTCAAGAGGCAAGGACTCCTGGCTTGTGTGTCAAAGAGTTAGATTTTCCAATGTATTTTGACCACTGACACTAGATTGACCTTACTACCAAAGGTCAAATGCTTATCTACCTGTGTCTCCCATTGTATTCATGGGCCAGAAGCATGAAGTGTACATTCTTACCTTCGCTGTCTCTGCTCATGGCATACTGAGAACTCAGCTCATGTCCTCAGCAAGAGCTTACGTAAGTGACAGCGTGTAAATTTTAACCTCACATCTGGCACATAAGATGCTGAAAACTGGTATCAACAAAATGAATAAGAATTAATTAGATAGAATGCTTGCTAGATTAGACTTCTTACTGGGAACATTTACAAATGAGGTTGGAGGAGTAGGGATCATCATCATCATCATTGTATGTGAAGACCTGTTCAAAGTAAGGTACTATAAGAGACACCAAAACTTACAAATTAAATTGCTTCTGGATGAAAGACATTAAAGAGTCATAAACATATAACAGTACAGGCAGAATTTGATTTCTGAAAACTAACATTACACACGCCAGGTCAGCATGCCCAAATCTCCCCATGTTGTGTACCCCAATCTCTTCCTTTACCCCAAAGAACTTAGCGCAAAGCTTGTTTCTTTGTTCTCCCAGCTCAGACTAACATAAAGGTACTGAGTGTATTGGGTAACTGAATCTAACCTATTCTATCCAGTCACCTTGTCAGGAATTATGGCAGGTACAGGCACATGATCTCTGCACTCAAGAAACTTACAACCCAAGGATACAAATCCCACTATTCTACTTGCAAAAATCCAAATATCATTTGCATCATTTTATCCTGAAATGCACACCTTCCTGAATCCAATCTGAAACTTCTGACTCAGACTCTCTGATGGACGGGCCCTGGGAATGCAGAATTTAACAAGCTCCCACGTGCCTCTGATACCTATTAAACTTTGAGAACCTCTAATGAATCCGTTCATGAGAATAGGCACTCAGAGCAGTCCCAAGCCTCCCCTCTTTTGGTGGGAAGAGTGGGTGTTAACACACAATGTTCCACTCTCAGGGTCTGAGTCAGTGTCTGATGAATCTGTGGAAGCGAAAAAAGAAAAATTTAAGAAAGGAAAACTGCAGCATGCACGTCTTCCAAATGACCTGAAAGAGTTTAATCTAATGCGGCCCAGTGAGTCTCAGCTTGCAAAGGCACATTCTGGAAAGGGCACTGGAGAGAAGAGAAGCTTTGCAGCATAAGTGATAGTCCCAGGTCCTCGGCTTTCCCCTCTCACTGTGCTTGCCCCGTTCCCCAACAACCCTCACCTATTCCTTCCCATTGAAGCTCCCAGGACCAACCCCAAGCAGAATAGAATTGTGAGACTTTCAGCAAACTTTATTTTGACCTGTTTATTTTATAACATCTTTTACTCTTCTTTAGGACTATTGTCGTTTCTCTAATTAAGAGGAAAAGCAATTTAATCAATTGTATCACATGAGGTGTTAAGGAATTGATGTCCTGACTCTTTCTCAAGGACATAAAATTTCCAGGATAGTCTAGAATAGCTGCTAATGCCTGGCAGGCTGGAAAGGGAAGCTGGGGCATCCAGAAGCAGGCCAACTTCCCCTCTCTCCTCTTCCAGTCATAACCGCAGAGTGTGGGGGTTCAAGAAGGGGTCATAGATGGAAACGGGTCCTGGTCATCACTTGGCATTTCATGGAAAAGCTCCGGGTCTGCTATTGGTGTTTAAACTTAAAATCTACTTGGATCATTAGCTTTTGGCTGTACCATTTTCATCATCCTTCCCACTAGTGGTTTCACTTCTGAAGGAGTTATTTCATTTCCATATCAGTTCACGGCATGTTCCCCTTCCCTTGTCCCAGCTTCTCTTCTCTCAACTGGTGTCTGGAAACCTGGGCGTCAGGAACCCTTGCACTGAGTGCATCACCATATGCTGGCTGAGCCACCTGGAATTTTCCTGTGA